>JACXGI010011760.1:0-24262 GCA_016801175.1 Esox masquinongy | reverse complement strand
GTGGTGTGTGTGTGTGTGTGTGTGTGTGTGTGTGTCTTATTGGTGTGTGTGTGTGCGTGGTGTTTGTGTGTGTGTGTGTCTTATTGGTGTGTGTGTGGTTTGTGTGTGTGTGTGTGTGTGTGTGTGTGTGTGTGTGTGTGTGCGTCCTGATTACAGTATTGGTGCTTAGCCGGGGCGTCGAGCAACCCAGAGACCCTCATTTACATTTTAGTCATTGAACGTCTAAGACTCCCAAAACTGAAAGACAGACTTCAAGAGAAATCAGAAATGATTCCCGTTCCCGGCTCTCTAATCAGGATCGCGGAGCATTCGTGTAATTGTGAAGGAGAAAGGAAGGAAACTTTGTACTGTCCCAAATCACACCCTATTCCCTAAATTGCACACTGCTTTTGACTGTGGTGCAATTGGCCCAGTAGTAATAGGGTACAGGCTACCATTTTAGACATGTGTGTTCCTTCCCATTATTTTGACAGAACTAGACTTCGCCCTCTCCCTTTCCTCTATTCACAGAGACGATGCCGAAATGAGATGATGAGTCCTATTATGTGTTCTCCAACAGATATTAACCTTTGAATTTCCATTATTTATGTATTTATTCCTTTTAGATTTCCTTGTCTTACATCAGTGGGGCTCCTCGGATGTGTGGATGGCTGTGATAGACGGTCGACCCCTAATCACACACTTCGTCTGCTCGTTTTCCCATCAGTCCTGGCTCACTCTGACTCTCTCTGTTCTCTACCCAGCAGCCTCTCTGTCTGTGTGTCTGACGTACTGTTTCTGAAACTGGGTTGATCAATTTGGGTTGTTGGGGGGATGGGGGTTTGAGAGAAATTGTGTAAAGGAGGGACTCATTTGCTTCACAACGTATGTCATTACAACAGACATCCTTTACACACACTCTCAACAGACAACGTATGTCATTACAACAGACATCCTTTACATCACACTCTCAACAGACAACGTATGTCATTACAACAGACATACTTTACACACACTCTCAACAGACAACGTATGTCATTACAACAGACATCCTTTACATCACACTCTCAACAGACAACGTATGTCATTACAACAGACATACTTTACACACACTCTCAACAGACAACATATGTCATTACAACAGACATCCTTTACGCACACTCTCAACAGACAACGTATGTCATTACAACAGACATCCTTTACACACACTCTCAACAGACAACGTATGTCATTACAACAGACATCCTTTACACACACTCTCATTCCACTACTGGTCGGCTATCCAGCTATCTGACTTGAATGGCGATTCCTTTTCAGCGTACTACTTGAAATATTAAGCAGATAATCTCTTAAGCTCAGCTGACAAACTGCCTCTCAACCAGTTAGCTAAAGCATGTGTCTTTTATGAACCGTTTGTACCATTGCAATGTAAAGACCGCTAAAAGGTCAACGCATCTGGTTGACGTTCTGCCTATTCAATATACACGTAGCAGGGTACAATGTTTTGGAAAATAAAATTCAGTTACAAATATCCTCCGTAGAACTGACATTCCTCTTTGAAATGTAGTATATAAATGAAGCGGAAGAATCGTGTCAGCTATATTTCCATCAGAAACGTTTGAGAAAGTTGGTGCTGTCCAAAAGGCGAGCCACGGCTTTTGTGATCTTTGGCACGCTGCTACCCCCATGCCATTCACATTACAAAGTCAGAACGTAGAAGTATAGCATATGAAGAGAAAAATTACACTCAAATGGAAGATTATTAAACCAAATAGTGATGATATCGGTGAGTTTAATTGGGGTGCAGATTACATCTCACATTCCAGTGTTTAATGGGGGGGTTCGGGGGGTTTTCATAGTACTCCTCCACACATCTAAAGGCAGACATCCATGTAGATTCCTCCATCTTACTGGGTTCTAACTGGGTTCTAACTGGGTTCTAACTGGTACCGAAAAGGATTCTTCTGAAGGTCCTCCGACATGGACAGCAAATAACTTTATTTCTTAAAGCATAATGTTCTCTTTTGGAAAACACCGGGGGATGTGTAGATTTGACATTTCCAGTGCAGTTCCACCTCAGACCCAAAAGAACCGCTATGTTCTTTAATTCAGCATAGAGGAGGAATGCAGTGAGTGAGAAAGTGTCATCAGTGGACTTCCCGTTGCCGCTGGCTCTAATCCCTTCATGTTCTGATGATGTGGTGATGTGGTGATGTCGCTCTGATCCTCCAGAGGTTTTTCACTGCAGTCCAGCCAGGCAGGAGACACATCCATTCTTTTTCATGTTTTCCTGTTTATTTTGATTGCGGAACAAATTCATTATTTTCTGTTGTTATGGATGAGGAGCAGGGTGATGTTATCGTGAAGGACGCTCGCCAACACACATGAGCACAGACACATCTGTAGCACACAGACGCACACACACAGAGATACACAGAAACACACACACGCGCGCACACGCACTGCGGATCTGCTGTTGGAGTGTGACACTGGCTTCACGCAGAGTACATTTTCTTCTACCTCGTGGTTGGTTTCTCCCATTGGTTCAGCTGCCTCCCTCCCCACCAACCACACTCCTCCTCCATGAGTCTTCTCTCTGATAATCATTGGTTAAAACTCTAATTGCTTCTCATTAATAACATGTCACTTTGATTAATCGGTCCGATGCTTATAGGAAATGGAAAACAGCAAACAGCATATAGTTAACAGTCTCCAGCC
Source organism: Esox masquinongy (assembly GCA_016801175.1). Classification (NCBI taxonomy): domain Eukaryota; kingdom Metazoa; phylum Chordata; class Actinopteri; order Esociformes; family Esocidae; genus Esox; species Esox masquinongy. The sequence goes on along the minus strand of JACXGI010011760.1, from coordinate 21,565 downwards.
AAACATGGTGTTACTGGGAAGTAGAAGGGCTATTGCATGCTAACACTCCAGGAAGTCCAGGAAGTGAATTGTTATTGGAAGTGTAGAATGGATTAAGACAGAAGAAGACTTTGCCTGTCTCTGTAGGCTATATAGCATTGCTGGTTCCAAAGCTTTCAACAGATGTAATATCTTAACCCTTAAGCGACAACTTATTAACATTTACGTAATTGAGCAGACACTTTTTTTTCCAGAGCATTTGAGCAGACGCTTTGTTTCCAGAGCATTTGAGCAGACACTTTACCAGAGCATTTGAGCAGACTCTTTTCCAGAGCATTTTTTACCCAGTGCACCTCCCCAGTGTACTGGGTTAGCCGTGGGTATTTGGAGAAGACAGACTGATAGAGGCTTACAGTAAAGAGATGAGGAGAAACCTTAAAGCTGTCAACTCCCACAGACACACAAACACACACATGCACATACACACAGACACACACATACACCTAAACACACTCACAGTTAGCCCAAATGCACTTTGCATTTCCTCTCACACCTTCATGAAGTGAAGCAGGAGATGAGTGAGGTGCTAAATACAATGATTTCAGCAAAGGTGGTCAGAGTCATGGCTCTCTAGGAGAAATGGATATAATGACTGTGAATTATATAAATCAGTGGTGGTCTCGGATGTGCCTGCTCACAGCGTCGTCCATTTCCCTTCACTGGCACTAAGAGAAGTTCCATTAGCTTTGAAGAAAGTATAAATTCCCAAATGCTGGTCCCCCCAAAGCCCTTTTGGGAAATTATGAAATATGATTCTCCTGACAAAATCTGGGCAGGTCTATGGAATAATTCACTTTAGGTCTTTAATATGAGCTACCATGTTTTTCATGTTCTTTGTGTTCTCTGTGGTATTTATGTTCTTTGTGTTCTTCATGTTCTTTGTGCTCTTTGTGTTCTTCATGTTCTTTGTGTTCTTCGTGTTCTTTGTGTCTGTGTTCTAACAGAATTTCTCCATCAGCTGCTGGGTACACTTCTCCCATCCAGTTCTACGGTCACATCAATCTGTCCACCACACTGCCCATCATATTGATTTATGAAACCATCATCTTTCCCTGTCCAGTTTGCAATATATTGTGAAGGCACTGTTATTATTTAAATTAGACATTTCAAATAGCAGACAACCCCAGTCAGATGAGATGAGAGGCTTTCTCAATCACTTGCCGTACAAGCGTAGAGTAAATTAGGTTTGGAGATTGTTTGGCACTTGCCAGCTGAGCTTACTCCATCACCGTAGAAATAGAACCTATCGTTCCACTTCTATATTCGTTGCATGCTGGATTTCCATTATTAGAAATGCCAAAGCCAAACTTCAATTCGATCCAATTGAATCAGGGTGCCCAGAGATCAACTTGAGTGTTGTCGTGCGTTTGCCGTCTGTTGAGGAGAGCACAAATCCCAAGTGGTGACCTATTCAGTCAGCCCGGTCAAAGGTAGCACACTGTTAGAAGAAGAGGGAGCCATTTGGGAGGCAGGTGTAATCTTTCCGGGAGAGGAGAAGCACGTGGACAGTGTTGAATAGACCAGCCTGTTCTCCAGAGGAAACTGCCGGGCTTTCTTGTTGTGATCTGGTCCATTGTGATTTCTGCCATAGCAGGGATGCTAACAGTATGAAGTGAAACTGGGTCTCTCAAAACAATGGGCAGTCCTCTTTTACTCGCTCCGGATTGAAGTGATTCGAGTTTATTCTCTGTGTGTGTTGGTTTCTGCATGTGTGTGTGTGTGTGTGTGTGTGTGTGTGTGTGTGTGTGCGCATATATCTTTGTGTGTGTCCATAGTGTGTGTGTGTTGCGTGCTGGTTTCCATTATCTCACAAAGACGTGCTATCTGTCTGTTGTAGCTGCCGAGTCCCAGAGCTTTCTATCAAGTTCTTATGTCAATGACACACACACACACAGACACAGACACACACACGGGGCACGACTTATCTCACCTTTTTCTATCGACGAGAGGCAACACCATTTAGTTATGTTAGTGGATCATAATTCAAGCCAGCGAGACATTGCTGAAGAGGGTCGAGCCAAAGGTTGGCTTTGACAGACACATTTCTGTTTTTTATTCAATCATATTCTCCGCTTGGGTGTCAATGTCATCATGTGTTATATATCAAGGGTTTGTATAGGAGTAAATCACAATGCCTCGGGCGGTAGTAGAGTTTCCCAGGTTAACATACTGTTTGTACAAATTACAGAGGCTTATATTTACCTTTTTGCGCGCAAATGTATGTTTACATTACAGAATTAGCTGTATTAATGTATTCAGATATAGTTCATATATTTAATAAATACATTCAACCAATACATTAAAATACATTTCAGTTTAATTTAAATACATCTCCTGGATGATCCCCATGTTTTATGTGGCCTAGCAGGTTGTTAAGTCGTGAAAATCAAGGTAAGCAGAGTTAATCAACGGTTCACTTGGTGTAGACTGGGATTATTCAGGGTTAACATTGAGCAGGATGAGTTTGAGTCTCATGATCAATACGTGGCAATACATCGACAGCCCTTTAACCTCTGACCCCACCGTCATGTGACCTTTACAGGGCAGCGTTTTCAGAGACAGGAGGTACCGGTGTGAACACAAAAGGGTCTATGGGGCATTGCTGTATTGACGTCAATAACCTTTACTTAAAGAGGACTATGGTTAGAGTACAGTGTGTTTTTGAACGTGTACACCACCCTAGTGAACAGCCTGTAATAGAGAGTTTGGCGTTAAGTGTGCATGTTTCAGGTTGAGCATAATTGGAAGCCATTCTGCCTTCATGAGAAAAAAAGCTACCATCGAAAAGGCATTAGTGTCAGACATAAATGTCTTCCCACCACATCACAATCTCATAGATGCGCTATGAATAGAACAAACACATACTACAGGATGCAATTGTAATCCATCATACTTGCAAAGGTCAATCTGCATTTTCTACCTCTATTTTTGCCTTAAATTCAATATAAAGCAAATAAAAAGCTTTAACTTTGCCATTCAGGAACTTTACACATTTGGCCCTGAATGTTTGCCACGTCCAGGTCTTTATAGTATTACCGTTTTTGAGGCTAACTATTGTTTTAGCTCTTTACAGTGTAGCCTCTATAGTTCTGCTGGTGAAGTCTTCTTCGGATGGGAGTGGCTGTTAGGGTTGTTTTCCTCATTATAGTCGGAATTCTTTGTTCATCCAATGTAAAGGTCTTCCTTGGGTGTCCAGGCTGTTTTGAGTGTTTTCCTCATTATCCTGAGCATTCATCGGTTGTCCAATGTGAAGGTCTTCCTCGGCCTTCCAGGCTGTTAGTGATTGCTGAGCTTGACTGGGGTAACCCTGTTTTTAATGATGATCCCCAATGGTTTCCTTGACTTTCATGGACACCTCTTTGGTCCTCATGTTGACAGACACAATGGAAGAATCAAAAGGCAAACGCACAGACTAGAATCAAGACTTGACATTAACATCTCTTTTACGCACAAATTATGTGATGGGACACACCCGGCTCACCCTTTTCAAGTCCATTGTTCCAACACTTTTGGACTTAAAGTGAAAAAGTATGAAATGTGTTGTCATTTTTACATTTTGAACATAACACGTACACAAATTCAAATATAAATAAAAACAAATGATATATATTTTAACCTTATAGCAATTTGAACTATTTGAAATAGTACTTTTGCTGTTCCAATACTTACGGAGGGCATTGTATATATGCTTTATGAACTTATTCTACTGTCCTACCAAAAGCCAGTTAAAAATGTGTAAAAAAAAATTATCATTGGGGTCAGTCCTTGAATCCACACTGTAGTTCTTCAAAGCCCAGTTATAGATGAAGCCATCACACATTTTGGTTATTAACCTTTTGTTGTTTAGTTTTGTCTTAATTCTATGTTGATCCTTGTCAGGATCTGTTACAGTGTGTCTAGCTCAGGTCCATTCAGGTCTCTGCTTAGTTAATCCCCAGCTAATGTATTAGCAGTTAGCTAGCTGTTTCTGTTTTGTTTTGTCTGGGCTGGGTGCTGACCATGGGTCAACATTGGGTTTTAAAGTATTTAGTAACTTTGTAGCTAGCACCTTTCGTTTTCAGTGTTTTTTTCTTCAGTATTTAGTAACTTAGTAGCAAACTCCTTCAGTTTTCTGTGTTTTTTGTTCAGTATTTAGTAACTTAGTAGCTAGCTGTTTTAGTGTGCTGTGGTTAGGCTGTGGACACCCATGGGACATCCTGACCAGCTCTCGCTCTCTCTGGGCCAAATCTGTTATGAACTCACACACACACTCACTCACTCACACACACACACACACACCAATACACCACACGTATGCATTCGCTTACACACACAAACACACGCACACACATACACAAACACACACACACACACCACACATATGCTTTCGCTTACACACACACGCACACTCGCACACACACAGACACACACACACAATTCTGTGTCACTCAAGTGGTCAATGGCCTGGAACTGAATGAATCGTTTTATTAATGAATGAGATTAGATTTATTCATACAGCATAAGCAGAAATAGATACATGGCCATGCGCTCTATTTAACTCTGTAATGAGATCCAGGGGAGACAAGCACCACAGAGGATAACCAGGGACAGAACAGGGTCGCTCAGCGAGAAGTGTGGGAGGTGTGTGTGTGTGTGTGTGTGTGTGTGTGTGTGTGTTTTGTGAGTGTTTACGCGCATTCAGCAGTGATGCAGAGATGATGCAAGGTATAATTCGTGAAAGTCTGTCAGGACCATCCACAAAAGCACAGTCAACGTCAGAACATCAATGTGAGAATGTGATTGATTTAGTGTGAACTTGACATCCACGGCGTAAAGACGGCCAGTAATTGGATAACCAGTGTTTTTTTGAGGTCACGGATGACTGCAGACCACGAGTGTGTGTGTTACCGCAGACAAGCGCGTGTGTGTGTGTGTGTATGTGTGTGTGTGTGTGTGTGTGTGTGTGTGTGTAAGGGGGAGGCGTCTTGCAAGTTATATGACAGGTGTCAGGATGATGTCTGACAGGAGTGCACTCTCCACCGAGAAGCCCCGACCATTTAGTCTGGCAACCACAGTGTATTGACCCGACCCAGAGCGGAGACCCTGTGCTCTGACCCCTCCCACCGGGGGGACGAGGCCTCCCACCCTGGCTGCCTCCCTCTTCTCCTCCCCTTAGCCTGGATGGACAGCATGTGCCCTTTAAAAACTGTCTGGCTTTTTCCTCCTCATACAGGCTCTAAGGGATCATTACTGAGCTCTTAGTCCCCGGGGATCTGTTCTTCTTTTATGTGGAAGGAGTCAGTGTGTCAGTTTGCTGTTGGGTATGAATCATGATTTGCAGAGGCGGTACAAACAGGAAGCAGCGTTTTACCGGGTTAGAGTGGGACTATCTTCAGCCCAGCTTCCTGCTGTGTGTCGGGACACTGCAAACTTCATCTGAAATGTAAATGTACTCAGCTGTAGGACTCTTCCTTGTCGCGGCCCTGCAGGTGAATGCCAGGGACTACACCAAGGCCGGTCGCCATGAGCCGTCGGAGGACGTCAGGAGGGACCCTATTATGGTGCAGGTGCTCCGTCGCCACGGCAACCTCCCCGCCCACGCCCAGACGATACAGGAAGTGCACGTGGTGGACGTGTGCACGCAGACGGACATCACCTTCGAACACATCATGGCCCTGGCAAAGCTGAGACCGGCCACTCCCCCTGTACCGGACATCTGCCCTTTCCTGCTCTCAGATAGGTGAGAGACTAACCCTAACCCCTAACACTAGTCCACCTGTACCAGACATTTAACCCTAACCCTAGTCTACCTGTACCAGACATCTAACCCTAACCCCTAACCCTAACCCTAGTCCACTTGTACTTATCCTAGTAGTGCTGCTACACGCAGCGCTGCATTCCTTCTCCATCTATTTGTAGGTCTTTACTGGGGACCCAGTTTGTCCCCCAAAACCCTAATCATCTGTTACCTCGTCTGTGATGAGGCTGATATCAGGATGGACATCCGGGGGTTAGGCAACGGGGATGGTCATAACCAGGGGAGTCTTTGTGTGCCAAGTCGCCATCTGTAAATCAATACGTGTCACAGAGGAAATAAAGCTGTCTTTAAGCAGGTTTTGTTTGGATGGTTTTGTCACCTATGTGGGCTTTGCGTCTCGTTAAAAGTGTGTCAATGTTTAACACTGAAACGGCGTGTGTGTCTCAGCCATTAGTCGGTCTATTGAGGGTTGTAAAGGGGAATTTTATTAGCGACCAATTTGCACGCCAACAAGAGCAAGGTGTTAGAACCAGCTTGCTTTTCGGATTTGTTAACCACACCAAGGTTTTCCAGAAACCCCGGTTTGAATCCTCCAACAGGATTTCTGGTAAATAGTGGGAATTTTTTGGAACGTAACTGACACACCCCTCTCCCCCCTGCTGTCTCTCTCTCTTTCTCTCTCTACCCATCTCTCTCTCTACCTTTCTCTTTTCATCCCTTTCTCTTTCTCCAGCTGCCACTCCATCCACACCATGGAGCATGAGTTCTATGAGTGTCCTGAGTACCTTCCAGCTGAAGTGGACCGGCCTGATGATTTCGAGTATGAGGTAAATATGTTAATGAACCCACACACACACACACACACACACACACACACACACACACACACATCATCTCTTGTGTGTATCTAAGCTGGTTTTAGCATGCTTATCTATGCGTTTAAAGAGATGTCTGAATGATAGTGGCTACACAGTCATTCATTTCATCGTTCTGAGACGCAAACAACCCCCTTCCTTACACAGCCGTGCATCCACAAATCACTATATCAAGGGGACCCTTTTAAAAGCAGTGCTTGCTGTTTTTTTGTGTACTATATCATTAAATTGTGTACTCTTTCATCAAACTGAAAACTACATAACGAAATTGCATACATCAGTTATGTATGTTATATGCTACATCCTTAATATTTTCATGTGCAATTTGTATGATATGTTGAAAGTATGTTCTTTGTACAAGTGTGTCATTCTGAAGAGCATCTTTAAGGGTAAGTGTGTATCCGTTAGCATCTTCAGGGATTAAGGTTCTTCTATACACCATGGATAACCGTCCGCAGACACAATGGTGGGTGGTTCCCTTATTTCACGCTTGGACGGGTGTTCCGCACTTACCTTCGCCAGGAATAATTTGTTCAAGTCTTTCAGCAACTGAAATACATTCGGCGTCTCTGTGGCTACAACAACCCACTGGCACTGTTTTCAAACATAGAATTCGGCTACAGAGGCACAAATAATTGCCTTTTCAGACAGCGGAATTCCACTCCTGTGTAGAATGTTTGCAGAGAATGTTGGGAACCGTTTTGCAGTGATTGGGGTTTGAACTGCTTCAGAAGAGGCATTCCTTTACCAACAAATTAAATGCCTGTTCAGTGGGGCTCCCAAGCTATCCCCAGAGGAGGTTTCGTGTCCGCATTTAAAAGGCTATACAGGACCCTTTCAGACTAGCACAGATGCCGTAGCCAGGTCATTTTCAAGGCGCCACATCTGTCCAAAAACGGTGTTAGACAGCTTATAGAATTTTCAACGCAGTTTCTGTTAAACCTAGGAACGGTGCTTTTTAAATATCAAGCATGGAATGTTACAGGGCAGATACAGTATCCTGTGTGCCGTGGGAGGTTGAAGCTCTGTGGACATTCCTTCGACATCTCCAAGCGTCATGTAAATGCCTCATAATGCAGAAACCTCCAAATAGGCATTGCCAGCAGGACAGGGGTTCCTGTAAACTGCAGCACATCCCACAATGCTCTGGGGCATCGCATGGCTCAGGCGACTTGACTCGGCAACATCCAGGGTCGGTGAGAATGGCATCGGGCAAGGTTGCCTTGATTCGTTACCTTTGAGCTAATGGCTTGCGGTAGGTCTGGTTGGTGTCTGTTAGCCGATGAAAACGTCTTGGCTAGTATTTCCTGGGAAGAACTGGGCTGCAACCATTTGTAAGCATTTATGTTTAAGCGAAATGTAGACACTCCATTCCTCAATGCCAGCACACTGCACAGAATGTAATCTTAACAAATATGCATGTGGAAATTATAATTTGTGGGCACACGTGTCAGTCATTATGAACCTCAGAGATCAATGGAGAGCCCCGCAAATTCCTGCCATGAAAAATCTCCCACGGTGGCGTTATTGACAAGTCATCTGGCTCTCTGCGAATTACACTGGTCCGCACTCATGCGCCAGAAAACAAATTACCAATGCATATCCCAGCAGCTCATTTTGTCATCCGGAATGATAATACTGGCATAAATCTACATTGTGCTACCTTGTCAGAGCGGCTGGCAGGGCCTTGTAAATAGCCAAACCTGGTGGATTGGTGAAGTAGGTCATTTGTGTCAGAGAGGCAGTGACTGTGGGAGACAGGAGGGAAGTTGATGGGTGACATGGTTGTCTGTGTGTGTGTGTGTGTGTGTGTGTGTGTGTTCGTTCCACCTGCCTGCCTATTTGTGTGGGTGTCTGTCATGTTTGTGAACAGATTTGGTTTGTGTGTGTGTGTGTGTGTGTCTGTTCACACTCCACATGGCCTGTCATCCCTATCGTGTACAAGGAGGACATCATCCCTTTAGCCAGAGACTTTAAGACACAGCTGGCAGCACAGTCACACTAATGACCCAGAACACTGTACCTGTAACAACAGTACCACCACTAACAAACACACACACACACACACACACACACTCGCACTCTGTCTACTGTAACCATAACCCTTCCCTTAAGCACAATCCCAAACATCTAACTTTAACCTTTAACCCTTAACCTAACCGCTAATGGCGAAACATGACCCTAATTGTAACCCTAACCATTCATATTTTAAGTGAGGAAATGTCCCTGGTTTACTCACGAGGTCACAACGACACACACACACACACACACAAACACACTCACTTTAATGAGTCTCTCTGAGAAGACCGCGGATGAGTGCGTGATACCAAAGGGCTGCTGTGCATGTCCCTTGTCGTTAAAGAGGTTGAACACAGCCTGTGAGTCTGTATACACTGACAACACAATACTGCACAACACTGTCGTATCTCCTCAGATAGGAAATACTGGCCAGTTACATTTAGGACAGCTGAAACACAGCTTGGGGATTTTCACATTCTAGTGGCCCACTGTGAAAACAACAGAGATGCAGATTATCAACCAATCAAGGCAAGCGTGGTCTCTCCAACCCCAGAGTGTAGATCCACAGATGACTGCAGTTTGGTAGTCCACCATATCCAGGATCGCGAATGCCTTCCAAAAATCCACAGGTTTTACAGAAATACAGGTTTGAGGATTCCGGATTTCTTACTTTCTCTGCTCCTGATTCCAGGAATCTTTTAACGACCGGGTAAACAAAAAAACCCAATCTGTACCAGATTGTTGCTAAGCAAACCAAATCCATTTATGAAGTGATTGAATGATGTGATGGCTATGTCTAGGCTAACCCAGATCTACAGACTATGTTTGTGTCCTGTTGTACTCCATCATTGTTCTCCCTAGCAATCCAAAGGCATTGGTCATTATTATTAGACCTGTCAGTCACAATTTACCCATGATACACTGCACTTTGATTCTCTTGAACATGGCCCACTGACATACAAAGCAGCCGATGCCTGCTGACAGTCAGGGGCTTGCTAGTGTCCTCTAATCTCTCAGCAGATGATGATGAATCAACTGTCAGGGTGTGTTCAAATCACACGCTGCTCTGTTTGAAGCATTCTGAACGTTTTGGAGGCGTCTGCTCAGTAGAGACAGCTGACAACCACTGGGAAACACCCTGCTTTCAGGGAAACGTGGCAGTAGTTTCTTTGTGGCTAGATGTCAAAGAAATTGTTGTATTTTTTAAAACCAGTTGTGATTTACCTCAAGTCCAGTGCTTTACCAACTGTCATCCAGGAATCCTTTGAAAATTTGGATAATCCTTTACATCGGACATAATCCCCAACGCACTTCCAGGAAGCTGTAATTTCCGAAGCCCAAGCTAAACAAACATCAGACTGAAATGTGTTAAACAATGTTGCTCTGCCGTAGCCTAGCTCTCATTTCAACACAGCAGTTATCAAACAATCCTGGGATAAAACGCCAGCCGTTTTGGACAATCTACCATAAAAGGAACACGCTGTAAAGGAAATGCCATCGGTGCGCCCATCAAAGGGGTCCCTGGTGGGAACCCGGCTGGCATTTGTTAGTCCAATTGATGTCCGAAAACCCCACTGGGCAGCGGGTCACAAGAAGTGTGAACACCGAGAAACAACAGAAACACACAACAAACAACACACATCTCCAATAAATGATACAGTGCCCCCCCCCCCCCAGCGCCCCACATCCCTGGGCTGAGTGAGGTATCACGTGTGACTAACACATTTCTGTTGATTAGTATAGTTCATGCCTTTGATCAGTGGTTCTGATTGTGTGGATATCGGATCTCAGTGGATCTCATTCAACACAGTAAAAGGTTTCCTGGTCACATTGTCACACAATGAAGTGTATAAATACTCAATCTTTTAATAATGTTATGCCCAGGATTGTAAATATAGTGCATAGTGTTAATATAGTGTCAACAGATATTACAGTATTTTACTGATAATGTAAATAATAAGTGTTTCACAGCGGAGGCTGGTGAGAGAAGAATGGCTCAAACTACTGGCTGGAATGAAGTGAATAGAATGATATCAAAACCAATAAACCCAAGAGTACTATGAAAGCTATTCCTGTTCAAAATCCTATTTTACCCCTAACCCCAGTTTTGTAATTTCTTCCCCTTAAACACTCACTCTAGCACTCTCCCTCTCTTTCGCTTTATCTCTTTCTCATACATTCACACTGGCTTTGTTTGAGACGGGCTTATGCAGTTCTCCCGATGGGTGTAACTTTGCTGATGTTGATGTGAATTTGGGTCTCCGTGTGTGTAAAGTTGGGGCACCGAAGCTTATGTCGGTTTACGAACAACTAGAACGGGGCTCGATGGGACTGAAGTCTGAACCCCACTGGAGTGAACGCTGAATATTTAATCACCGAGATAACTGCAGCCTGCTCACTATGAGCATCTACAGCGGCTCCTAGCTGAATATTATCACTAGAAATTAGCATAGTACCCCGACGCTGGAGGCATCCAATACGGAGAGATTGTGCATAATTATCTCATTCTCATCTTCAACTTTAGAAATCAACAATTCACTAATTTCTGTTCTGCACTGATGCAGAACCATGTCAGTGTGTTGACATTGTAGCACATGATATATTTCCTGACAGAAAGCTTTAGTTAATGAACATTCCCTGGGGTAAGTATCAGAGTTTTTACACAACAGCCTCTGACAGGGCTTGTTTAGGAATTAGACCATTTATTACAATCTGAAAAGCAGAACTGATCCTAGGTCATACAACCTGAGTTACATCTTGAGTAAGGGCTCAGCTGGAAAAAAACAAGGCAATTATAAAGTCTGTGCAAGCTTCTAATCTCCATTGAATTCCCCCTCATCTCTCTCTCCTCTCCTTTTCTCCTTTCTCCATCTTCCATTCTGTCCCTGCAGGAGGTGGAGCTGTGTCGCCTCAACAGCCAGGAGAAGCTGGGTCTGACGCTGTGCTACCGGACCGACGACGAGGAGGACACCGCCATCTACGTCAGCCAGGTAAACAACACCGTCACCATCCTGAAGGGCCGAGACTGACATCCCCAGAGTAGCGTCCCATTGGCGGGACACACCCATGTCCCTACTTGAGTCATGTTACGAACTACATTCCCCATGACTATGTTACGAGAGAGGGAGGAAACACACACACACACACACACACACACACACACCATAACGTGTTAAAATGAATCTAACAATCATACAGGCGTGATACCTTCGTCCGTGCATATGCACAGCCGCAGCATGGGCTTGATTCCGGCCTACATATATTTCAGCACAATCTCTAATCTGTCAATAAAACTGCAAAACATATATCTGAATAAATAAATAAAATATCCAGCTAGGAATCCCAATCAGTTTCCTTTTATAGGCAAAATCAATTAAAAGATAACCATGAATACAAACACTCATTCGAGATAAGATACGTTCTGGAATACTGACTGACTTCAACTTAATTAGAAGTTAAGAAATTAGGAACATTTTGAGTACATAATATCTAAGTCGATGGGAGCCATGCGTGGAGACAAGTTTGAAAAGTTTGAAATGTGAGTCCGTATCTCATGACCACTCCCCTCGTTCCGTTCAACATTCTAACTGAGGTGTTTAATTAGGACCATAATGAATGATACCCTTCATTCTTGTCCTCTGCAGTCTAAGATTTGTGTGTGTGTGTTGTGTGTGTGTGTCTGTGTGTGTGTGTGTGTGTGTGTGTGTGGCAGAGCCTCTGACAAAGACCAAACAAAATTACGTAGTTGAGCCGGAACGCTTTTCTTAATACAACGCTTCTATTAATACACTTGAAAGAACAACTTTTGGTCAAATGTAGAAAAAGTTAAACTCCAAAGAGGCGCCACCTGCAACCACTGGCAGTTCTACAAACCGTTTTACTATGGTCTTTTTTCACGCATCGTGTTAAAATTTTAGATGCCTTGGGTTATTTGAACAATTTTGTAAATTTGGGTGAACCGACCCTTTAAACCTGTCCTTCCGTTGGTGTCTAACGTGAGGTTGTGTGGTATTTCTGACTATTACACCAGCCTTCCCCCCAACAAGCCAAAACATCACCTCAGCTAAAGTGGAACCATCACCTGCAGCTCTCTCTGACTCCAGCAGCATGTGAGAAACAGCAACCTACAGACACTGGCTAGCATGTCTATTTTTACAGAAACCTTTGATAACAGGAAATGCTAATCAGCCTTATTAAAATGTATATACATCAGTTGATGTCACTCCTTGTGTAGGTATTTTCTTCCCTCAACTCCTGTTGGTTTTTCCGAACATGCATATTTATCCCTTGATCTTTGCTACAAGAGCAGTACGATGCAGAATATCTCTGCAGAGAGGTGCTGTTGGTATCAATCCATGTGGTGTTTCATATTCCCTCATAAACACATCTATTGGGGGATTGTGGGTGAAAAGAAAGGTTGATCTTTAGAAATACAGTACTATGTGTTTTTACCTTAATCATTTCACAATCCTGCTGTGTGCCTTATTTTGATGTTCATTTGTTTGATGAAAGCAACATATCTATTTCATGGAGACTGACTTTCAAAGGTAGGAAAAAAATGAACAGAGACCTTCAAAGGAATGATTTGAGATTTCATATGTGCACACTTAGAAACGAAACAAACATGGTTTAAACTTAATGACGTTTCTCATCAGGCTTTATTCCCATCTCTTACGTCAGTCGTAAAGATTATTGTTGACTCCAGCAGTAAAGTGTCATCTTGGAGAACACCTACCAATCAACCCCAGTATTGATGTTTCACACACAATCCATACTGTCATATTTCAAACAAAGTGTGTGCTTTCTACATATGGCACCACTGTAGATCACAAGGGTAAACTACATCTGACTAGAGCCCACTTTAAAGGGAATAGAATGTCAGTTGGGCTGAACCCATGTTCACCCCTATTGGAGGTTTGAGAAATGATCGAACGGACGCTCAGTCAGCAGACTGTGAAAGCTACGTTGTCCTATTATGATTCATCATGAAAGGTGGATCGATACATCTGAACCCACTGTTTGATAATCATCCAGCGGAATCGCTGCCCGCTCCAGACGAAGGAGCCGAGCGCAACCGTAATGACGCATCTGTCTGCGTGGCGCCTGAATTGATCGGCTGTTTCTGTTTCGTTCAGGTCGGACCCAATAGCATCGCGGCGAGGGATGGGCGCATCAGGGCCGGAGATCGAATTCTACAGGTGTGTATTATCGCCTCTGCACAAATCAATCCCATGGAGGAACGGTGGTTGTAAACGAGACCGCTGATTGCATTAAAATCTGACAGGCCCACTTGTAGAAGCCTCCCCTCCACAAGCTGGAGATTTTCCTCTTGGGGGAAAAACATGCATGTTTAGTGGTTCCACTTTGTCCAGGAAATGTTTTGTCCTCAGCATTAGTTTCACGCCACATCCTGTCTGGCAGTTCTTTCACCCTCTGCGGAGACACAGCGACACGCTACAGCCAGTCTCCCTGGCTGAGTGAGAGAAAAGACATCGAGATGACATAGAAACCGGGAGAGAGGAGAGATAAGAGAGAGATTTGAGAGTCAAGCAGACAGAAAAGGAGAAAGAGAGAGTCAGACGAAGCCAGAGGCAGGGAGAGAGACAAAGAGGGAGAGGAGGAAAAGCGAGGGAGGGAGTGAGAGAGAGAGAAGGGGGGAAATTTACGAGGGACGAGGGACAGAGCGAAAAAGAGAGAAAGTGTACAGTACAGAAAGGCAATGGACAGCTGTGTAAAAGTGTGCACATTTATGATTGGAGTGTCAGAGTAGTTTATTTGTTTGAATCCCCATTAGTTGACAACATAGAGACAGCTGGTCTTCCTGCGGTCAGACACTGAAGGAAAAATATGTTATGAGAAAACAGAACTTTGCCATTTAAAAATATATTGCATGGAACTTTACAGATGTACGAATGTAAACAGAGTCATAAATAAATAAATGCCTCTGCTTGAGTGTTTGGTGTAAACCACACGTAGTGGTGTTGCCAGGGTGTTTTTCAGGTTTAGAGGGACGCAGCGTTTTCAACGCAGCTCCCTTTTCCCCTAAAAAACCTGTGTGGGAACTCTACTCAGACATTTATTCTACATTAGATTAGTTGTTATCAAAAAGTAAACTTAGTACCCAGAGCTTTCTGCACGCTCCAGCGAAGTAATTATTGCTAGGTGACCTGAGGCCAAAAGCCTGGACACTCCACTCTGATTGGAGGACATGAGCCCAGGTCTACCCGCATTGGAAGCTAAGTCCCGGTGTTCTCTGATTGGAGGGTGTGAGCCCCGGTGTTCTCTGATTGGCGGGCATAAGCTCCGGTGTTCTCTGATTGGAGGGCATGATCCCCGGGGTTATCTGATTGGAGGTTCAGAGTCCCGGTGTTTTCTCACTGGAAGGTGGTGTTCTCTCATCGGAGGCCGATCCCTGGTGTTCTCCTATTCGAGGACCTCAGCTGAGGTCTACTCTGATTCAAGGCTGAGCCCAGCTGTTCTCCCATTGGAGGACGTCAGCCCAGGTCTACTCTGATTGGAGGCCACACCGGAGTGTGGCCAAGGGTCCTATTATCTCCTCATGACAACCTCATTACTCTGCAGACGGAAGATGAATGCCACCTGTCACGGAACAGTTAATTGTGTCTGGATGGGCTCTGCGCTGCGCTGAGATCAAGCTTTCATGAACCTCACGGCTGGCCTCAACGCCCTGCTCCTTTAATCAATGCAGAGTTGAGACAGCACACATAGCGGACCACTGCTGGGAAAGTGGAAATTCATAATTGACTGAAGGTGCTCTTTTCAGAGAGATGGAAAAGTGGAGGGGGGAGATTAACAGGGGGAGGGTTTCCTCAGACACTCCATTTTCTGTGATAAAGGGAGTTTAGTGAACGAGTGCGATGTGCACTTTAGAGGCTGGAATGGAGAATTTCACAAGGGGATTTTTTTCTTGAAGTTTTTTTTTTTATCGCTGTCTATAATGAATGTGAGTTTGTACTATATACTTTCTCTTGTCCTTATTTATGCGTTTTATATAATTTCTTCACTAAATCCCTATTCTGTTGTGGAGTTAAGTTGTGAATGAATGTGTAAGACAATGACACGTTCTTTTTGATAATCAGTATGTGTGTACAGTATAACTGATTTACGTTTGTCACCAGGTCAACGGCTGTGACGTACAGGACAAGCAGGAGGCGGTGGCTCTCCTGTCCAGCGAGGAGTCAAGGAGCATCGTGCTGCTGGTGACCAGACCAGAGGACACATGGCTAGATGAGGAGCGCAGCGACCTCCTGGAGGAGCTGAAGATCCAGATCCTAGAGGAGCAGAGGAAAGAGGAGGCACAGAAGTCTGGAGCAAGAGAGGAGCAGGTGAGAACCATTGGGGGAAGTTCTTGGGAGGAGGTGAATTGGACAGTATCGTTATAGATCAACATATTTGTAAATTAACTTACTAGTAGATTTTAAGTAAACGACAACCCCACCCTTACCCTAAACATTATTCTAAACACTTAACTTAGCAAGCCATTTATTATCAACAGATAAGTTCTTCAGGGAAAAATGTGAAAGGGTATTTTAAAGAGCTATTTCTGTTTTTTATGCAATGATCCTTTTGAACAACCTTACTCCTCAAAAATCTACACCAAAATGTTCTCCAAATGGTTCTTTGAGGAACCTTAATCTTTGTAGATCCCTATTACAGGGTTTTTGGAAAAATATAAAGGGGTTACTCACAGTTTCAATGTGAAGAACCTCTAAAGGACCCTCCAACAACCTTTTCTTTTTAGATTGTATATTTATCATCTAAGAAGGACATCAGATATCTACAAGCAAAGTGTAATCATATTGTCTATCCTCATCCTTTTTGAGGATCTACATCATTTCTAATAAGACAAGTTTTCCTTTAATTTCCAATATGACAAGTTTTCCTTTCACTTCTAATCAGACTGGTTTTCCTTTCACTTCTAATCTGACTGGTTTTCCTTTCACTTCTAATCTGACTGGTTTTCCTTTCACTTCTAATCTGACTGGTTTTCCTTTCATTTCTAATCTGACTGGTTTTCCTTTCACTTCTAATCTGACTGGTTTTCCTTTCATTTCTAATCTGACTGGTTTTCATTTCATTTCTAATCACACTGGTTTTCCTTTCACTTCTAATCAGATTGGTTTTCCTTTCATTTCTAATCTGACTGGTTTTCCTTTCATTTCTAATCTGACTGGTTTTCCTTTCAATTATAATCTGACTGGTTTTCCTTTCATTCCAGGCCAGGCGGCTGGAGGAGGAAGACGCCATGACGGACACGGCCACGTGTTCCTCCAACACTCAGGACAAGGACAGCGGGGTGGGGACGGCACGAAATGAGGAGAGCTCCGAACAGGAAGTCCTCTTAGCCCGTGTCCATCGGAGACCCGCCCAAGGGCTGAGGGACCGATGGAGGTCCGAACATGGCCAGAGGCTGGGGCAGAGCAGGAGGGCCGCGGTGCCCAAGGACACCCAGGAACCACAGTGCACTAGCCTAGCCCAGGAAGGCGAGGGTGGAGTGGGTGTGGGACTGGAGTGTGACAGCCGCTTCCAGCAGCTCCTGGAGCTCAAGTGCCAGATTCGTAACGGTGGGGAGTGTGGCGTGTACTACAGCCGAAGAAGCACCATCGAGTGCAGCCTGACGGAGCAGAGTGGCGTGGGGGTTGGCACCGGAGGGGTGGAGCAGGAACTGAGGCTGTTGAATGAAGAACTGCACAGCATTGAGCTGGAGTGTCAGAGCATCATGCAAGCCCATCAACTCCGCAAGCCCAAGGCCCAGAGGGACCAACCACGTTCCCCAGTCTGCTCCCCGGGAAGGAGCCCCAAAGACGGGCGCAAGCGACATGCCAAGCTGGCCGATATTAACGAGCATCCAGGGGAGAAGCAGTTTGACAGCGACAAGCTGAGGGGGGACAAAGACAGCTCAAGTGCCTACAACACTGCTGAGAGCGCCCGGTCAACTCCGCTGGGCATGGAGAGATCTCCGGATCACTCTCTACAGAGGCGCATCAACCTCACCAACCAGAAGAACCTCCGGAGTACCATGACCGCCTCCGGCTTGTCAATCTCCTTCCCCATCACGGCCAGGTATGTAGCCAATCAACCAAATGTATTTTGTATATTCTTACTCAGTCAAGAGTTTGGAACGGCGAGCAGCAGCCGGGTGGTTTTTGGTTCCAAACATGGGACTGACGTTAATGCTCGAGACAACAGACAACAATGCCAGTTTCTTATCTTCTTTCCCAGAGACCCAGAGGGATGGACCTCGACGTTAACCCCGACATGCAGCCGACAAGACCCGAATCCCAGCCCCGGCAGCATGGTCATCTCCAGCAGCCCTGACCAGTCCAACCCGTCTCCCTCCGAGTCAGACCCGGCCCTGCCTGCCGACGACGAGCGCTGTGACGGCACCCGGGCGCACCGGGGGCCACTGGGGTTCCCTCCATACCCGTCGCCCTACCACACAGCCCCCCAGCAAGGCCGCGGAGCCTCCCCCGCCCACAACAAACACCTCCAGAGCTACATGCAGCATCTTCTCCAGCAGACCTCCGGCCTGGAGACCTACTCCCAGTCCCAGCTGAGCCTCCTCAGTGTCTGCCGGGACCGCCCTGGCCGCCCCGGCGAACCCCGTCTGGAATGGAAGGTCAAAGTTCGGGCAGACGGGACAAAGTATGTGGCCCGCCGACCAGCGAGGGACCGGATCCTTCGAGAACGTGCGCTGAGGATCCGGGAGGAGCGCAGCGGAGGGATGACGACGGACGACGACACAATGTCGGAGATGAAGATGGGGCGCTACTGGAGTAAGGAGGAGAGGAAGCAGCACTTGGCCAGGGCGAGGGAGCAGCGGAGGAGGAGGGAGTACATGCAGAGGAGCCGGCTGGAGTGCCTCCGGGAGGGCCCGGGGAGTGGAGCGGAGGGTCGCAAGGAGGTCAACATCCTGGACCTCAGCCACAAGAAGATGATGAAGAAACGCAACAAGAAGATCCTGGACAACTGGATGACCATCCAGGAACTGATGAGTCACGGGGCCCGAGCCCCAGAGGGCCAGGGAACTAAACAAGTACATAACGCCTTTCTGTCTGTTACCACGGTATAGGGCTGTCCAATAGATGACACAGCCACAAAGTACAAATTGGCCATTTGGTAGAAAGTCGTGGAAACCAAATATCACTCATTGGTCTTAATTTAAGTTTGTTAGGCATAAAATTAGCAGCGTCTTTACAGTTGTTGGTTTAAAATCCGAAGATATTGTGCATTATTAGGCGAGTTTAGCCATAATTGTGGTTTTACAACTGAGAGAACTAGCGACAACCAGTGAGCTCAGCTCCCGGTAGACATTGACTGATATAGTATCAGTTGAAAATATCTGGATCAGGCGTCAAACAATCTGGGGGACACGGCAAAACTGACCTCGGTTTTTATGGCTAACAGTGCTGTATGCAGCTCTGGGTTGAATTGGCCTGTATGCACAGATCTAGGGCCAGTCAAACACTCACCTGGTCTGACAGTAACCATTTGAAAGGATAATGCAAAACTGACCCGAAATCAGTGATTATGGACAACCTTGCCCCAAACCCTGGATCCATATGTTGCTTTGTCTCTATCTCTCTCTCTCTTCTCTCTCTCTCTGTCTATCTATCTATCTATACAGTATATACTGTATATCGTTCTCTCTCATCGCCCCAATGCGGTATGACTTCACTTGCCTCGTTCAATGTGGCCTTTTTTAAAAGGAGGAAAAAACAGTATTTTTCAGACTTTGTAAACTCAATAATGTTTTGTAGAAGTTTTTTTTTAACAATGGTGGTCAATGTACTGTATTGTGTTTTCTGAAGTTGTTTGTATAGGCTATGCTCTTATACAATTAAACAAAGTATTTCATTTAATTTCATTAATTATCATCCAAAAATCAACGCCAGTCAGTATCAAGTCAAAGCAATTTCTTAAAGAATATGGCAATGAGACAAGTTTTGATAAACCTAAAAATGTAAATTAAAAAAGATTTACAAGGTTTATCATCAGAATGTGACAACATGCTTATTGAATGTTTTAGAACAAGTGTTATAGACATTTGTATAAACCTTTTAAATTTCATATTGCCCAAATTGTGATTGGGAGACTTGGGGATGGTCGTTCAGGACAACTGTCCTCGTGCATTGTCTGGTTGTCAACAACCAGAATTGAGCGCTCAGGCTCAGCACTTATGGCCGGTCATTGGCACCCAACCGCTTGATACCTCTTGGGGAGGGGGCCCCAAATATTTAGAGTCGGCACTGTCTGTACCAACTACATGTAGATACGCAAGTTGGATGCAAAAATTCACAATGCCCTCTGTGAGATCCAGATGCTGATGCATCTGGCGAATGAGACTTAAACTCCCGGGGACATATCAATGATGTTAACAAGCCAAAAAGAAGGCTCAGATTCTTCCTTGTCTTTAACTGAGAATTGACCACGCAACTGCTACCCCCTCACACATATTCAGAAAGCTAGCCTTGCCATGCACACATAAATCACTGAGTCCCTGAGGGACTTGTCCTTTCCTTGTTACAACCTTGAATAGTCAAACTTTTATTGTGTCTGATAATATCCATTACCTCTGAAAATTAATCCCAAGTTCTGAAGTGTCAATAATTTACTTAGTGTCGCAGAACATCTCAGTTTCAGTTTTCTCTTCAAATCAGACTCAAAAATCAGAAATAAAGTACTTGTTTTTTCATCTCAAACATTACTAAAAGTTACGGCAATGGTGTGTATCAGAAACATAGACATATTCTTTAATTACTTATTCAGTTATCGTTTACCCAATTGTCAGATGATTAACAATACATTTCCATCATGTTATAAATTAAATACAACCTAAATACAGAGCATATTTATTATAAAACATATTTATTTTATAGTTTTTTTCTCATTGTTGTACATTTATTATGCATATTTTCTGGCCTGTCTGATGATCTTTGGCTATGTTTTGTTTGTATTTGTAAAGCCAAAATAATACAAGTTGCTGTCTACAATGTATAATATTTCAACTGGCTTCTTTGTACCATTTGGTGGTGCTACAAACTGGTGCTTTTCACTGTACAGTTTTATACATTGGTAAGACTTCTATTTGCTCAAATCTTCTATCTTTGCTTAGTGTTGAATGTCTTATTTCAGGTAATTGGTAGTTGGTAACTTTGTAGGCGGGGCAATGTGTAATGACTGTGATATTTGCAAAGGAACCATTAATAAATAAATTATCTTGTTGAAACAAAATGCTGTGTTTCGGTTAATTGAATACAGTACCTTGTTACCTTACCTTTTTTGTCTAGCTTGCTTGCCTGTAAGTCGCATAACGCAACTCTCCTGCTTCCTGCCTTTTGCCAACCTTTCTTTTCTTACTTTTTAATTTTCTCTTAATCTTTTAATCTTTTACATTTGTTTCATTTTTGTTCTATAATTGTTTTAATCATATTTTTACAATTTTATGTAATTTTTAAAAGAGGAGCTCAGCATAGTTCTTTTGTATTTCTGAGTGATTTTTTATGATGGAGGAGCTAAGACAGCTGTTGGAGGAATGGATCAACCGCTTAGAAGATTCAGTCATCAGAGCGCTCCTCCGGTCGGACTGTGAGTCCTGTCCGGTAGGTGAATCAACAAATGCTAATGCTAACATAGCAAAACAGGCTAACCTAAGGCTAGAGAACTCTAAAGATGTCCCTATACTTGATAGAACGAAGTCAAAACTGGTGAACAGATCAGAGCAATTTCAGAGCGAACGGCTGAATGAGACAATAACACAGCTTGAAATACGTGAGAGTGAACAATTCATTGACTCTGTAGCAGCTACTCTAGGGGTTGAGCTACCAAATGCTAACGGACAGACACAGATTGGTATACAAGGGATTACTTCAAA
>JACXGI010011759.1:0-24265 GCA_016801175.1 Esox masquinongy | reverse complement strand
AGCAGTTTTCAGTTCTTTCCACAGATTCTCGATTGGATTCAGGTCTGGACTTTGACTTGGCCATTCTAACACCTGGATATGTTTATTTGTGAACCATTCCATTGTAGATTTTCCTTTATGTTTTGGATCATTGTCTTGTTGGAAGACAAATCTCCGTCCCAGTCTCAGGTCTTTTGCAGACTCCATCAGGTTTTCTTCCAGAATGGTCCTGTATTTGGCTCCATCCATCTTCCCATCAATGTTAACCATCTTCCCTGTCCCTGCTGAAGAAAAGCAGGCCCAAACCATGATGCTGCTACCACCATGTTTGACAGTGGGGATGGTGTGTTCAGGGTGATGAGCTGTGTTGCTTTTACGCCAAACATAACGTTTTGCATTGTTGCCAAAAAGTTCGATTTTGGTTTCATCTGACCAGAGCACCTTCTTCCACATGTTTGGTGTGTCTCCCAGGTGGCTTGTGGCAAACTTTAAACGACACTTTTTATGGATATCCTTAAGAAATGGCTTTCTTCTTGCCACTCTTCCATAAAGGCCAGATTTGTGCAGTTCACGACTGATTGTTGTCCTATGGACAGTCTCCCACCTCAGCTGTAGATCTCTGGAGTTCATCCAGAGTGATCATGGGCCTCTTGGCTGCATCTCTGATCAGTCTTCTCCTTGTATGAGCTGAAAGTTCAGAGCGACGGCCGGGTCTTCGTAGATTTGCAGTGGTCTGATACTCCTTCCATTTCAATATTATCGCTTGCACAGTGCTCCTTGGGATGTTTAAAGCTTGGGAAATCTTTTTGTATCCAAATCCGGCTTTAAACTTCTCCACAACAGTATCTCGGACCTGCCTAGTGTGTTCCTTGTTCTTCATGATGCTCTCTGCGCTTTAAACGGACCTCTGAGACTATCACAGAGCAGGTGCATTTATACGGAGACTTGATTACACACAGGTGGATTCTATTTATCATCATTAGTCATTTTGGTCAACATTGGATCATTCAGAGATCCTCACTGAACTTCTGGAGAGAGTTTGCTGCACTGAAAGTAAAGGGGCTGAATAATTTTGCACGCCCATTTTTTCAGTTTTTTATTTGTTAAAAAAGTTATATCCAATAAAAACGAAATATCCAATAAATGTCGTTCCACTTCATAATTGTGTCCTACTTTTTGTTGATTCTTCACAAAAAATTACAGTTTTATATCTTTATGTTTGAAGCCTGAAATGTGGCAAAAGGTCAAAGTTCAAGGGGGCCGAATACTTTCGCATGGCACTGTATATATATATATATATATATATATATATATATATATATATGAAACAGTATAGTATCTTAGGAATGAGTAAGGTCAGTACATTTATGTTCTAACAATATTGCCTGTAGATATGCACATTTAGGTTGTAGCCAAGTTCTTTTATTAAATGTCCTCTATTCTCCCTGTGCTGGTGTCCCACTGAATCAACTGTTACATGTCCACCTTCCATCTTCAACACTAGACAAAAAACAATGGTTCTTTTTATACCAGAAATGTTTACAAACATTTGACAAACTCTTGTATAGTTTCTAGATAATGAAGAAATACACTATTTTTTCTTTAATCTTAAATATTAACTATGGTATATACAAAAAATATTCACATTTGTTGCAACTAGACCCTATTGTATCTTATCTGTGGTGTTTGTGTTGTGCCTGCTGTCAGTTGAGACACAATATGCTCTTGAATACCGGTTGGGTTAGTGATAATGTATCAAACATAGCAATCATAGATTTGATTTGGGCTCTAGTCCATTTGTGATTGCTGAGGACCTTGTTTTTTCATTTGTGGTCTGAAGCCTCTGGATTCACATTCCAAAGTCAACTCTTCAAACCTGTGTCCAGGTGTCACTGATTGCAACATAGAAAGTGTATTGATTCTAAGAAATATCAATTTAAGGTGGACTATAAGAAAGACTATTTCCAAAAGGAAGAAAATAGTACATTTTAATATAACACAAGTAGATTTTTGTAGGGGGCAGTTGCTCAAAATGACCCCCCCCCCCACACGAAAAAACAGACTTTCTTAATTAGGGTTTCATAAGAGTAATTACATATAAAAATGCCTGTGTAGCAAAAATTTTAACCTTTTTTACTTAGGCTTATTAAATTCTACCACAATAACACTCGCTCATCATCACAAATTACTCAGTTCAAGCTAGAGTGGCTTAAAGGGGAACTTGACCCAAAATCAATATTCACACTTTCCTAGTCAATCCACCATGCAGTCTCATAATATCATAATTAAGAATACTGTTGTATCATAGCTATTAATACCCACTGTCTATATTATGTTTGTCAAATTACATTACCATATAATTATACCAGCGATTCCCATAAACCAACATAAGAGAAGGGAATCTTGAGAGTTGTCTCAAACACTATAGTAATAATAATGTATTTATTTACACAAACTGCTTGATTCTGATAATATTTTAAATAAGTTTTTCTTTTCAGCTATTACATAAGATCTTTTTTAATCCAATCTATTTCTGGGTTATTTGAATATCAAAAACACATACAGTAAAAACGACAAAATCAGAATTGAGTTTCCTGCGTAAGCACAGCAAATAATAATAATTGTTGCATTGTATATGTCGTGGCATGAAGGCACCCTCTCCCGTATCAGCGCTGGTCCAACGCCCCAGGGCAACACCCGGCCCGGGCTTTGAGTAGGGTCCTTAATGCAGCCCAGTTAATGTTTTTGAACACAGCTCGGTTACCACCCCTTGATGAGGCACTCCTGCCCACAAACAGGCCTTGTCAGGGGAGCTTAAAGGGCAACTAGGGCAGGTGCTCCAGAGAGATGGAGATACTGTTTCCTGCCCCTGGGTTTATGGTTTTGCAGCTCGGTTGCCACCCCTCATCAGGGGAGCTAAAAGAGACCCTAGGAAAGCAGCTCCAGAGAGTGGAAGATGGAGTGGTTCCCCAAACCAGGAGTTTTGTTTTACTTTATGTCCACGTTTGCCCTCCAGAGCCCAGAACACTGGCACTGGGTGTGTTCCCTTTGTCTCACCCCATTTCCATGTTCATTTTGCAAAGTGTCTTTTCGTCCTTGAAAAGCACTATATAAATAAAATGCATTATTATTGTTATTATTATTTGTAGATACATTCTTTTGCATAATTCCCCTGCATCCTTTTCTGTGGTAGAACTTGGATTTATATTAGATTGCTGTTCCTCATATTTTGCTGTCTCAGTGTTATGAATTATTTTCTAATCGAATAATGATTACTTTATGGATACTTGGTCCACAACGGTAAGGTTTACCAGCAGCACAGTTTTAATGCATTAGTTTACCGGGGCTGTAGCCAATTGGGAATTGTAATAAGTGATTGTCAAACTTATGCAATGTTCAAAAGGTTGCCTTTGCTGTTCTTCAAGTCATGTCCACTAACTAGTGACCGTGTCCGTTCAAAATCTGAAAGTAAAAGAGTGGCACCCACAAAAAAAAACACTGATGCTGAATGAACTTTGAGACCAGCATGTGCTAAAAAGATGCTAAACGACTGGGTTAGCCGTTAGCCTGGATCATGTGGACCACCTCTTAGTCACACCATCAGCAACTGTGGTCACAACTGAGAAGATAGGTCAACTTTTTCAGGTTTAATATAACCTACGATGGGACTAGATTTTATCCCATTCACATATTTTCAGAAATAAATGGACAATAAATATGTGTTAGCTTCTTTTAACCTGGCCCGAGAGACAGGGCACATGTTATTAGCCTTCTGTGCAATTCACACTAACTTTGTCTCATTTCCATGCTGAATGTCAAATCGCTAATGTTCAGTTCTAGGCTTCTTTCTTGAAAGTATATAAGAGTTTTGAATTGGGCCTGTTGGGGGTCATGCATTATCACATTTTCTGAATAAATACAGGAGGAGAGATTTTGCTTGAGGTTTTAAGAAGCACAATTTGTGCATTCTATGCACTTGATAGGTCAAGGCAATTGGTCTTTTACACATTGATGCTGGTTTACAAGTGAAATTGGTGGGGACCTGCACATACCATGTGCGCAGGTTCACATTTAAACAACACAGTATACTTGTAATTAATCCATTAATGATAACTGCAGTTCACTATGAATCAGTCTCCAACTGAGCTTAAGTTTGGTATAGAATAGAATGAATGCATGAATTCATATGAAATCAAATTTGAATACATTTTCTTTCTACGTATTTACTTAGTAAATACCCTTTTGTGGTGCAAAATTGAATCAAGCAAAGAGGAAGTGACTCTGAGGTTTGGGTTGATTGCAACCCATTCTGAAATTCTAGCACACAACAAAGCTCTAATGACTGCCTGGGCCATCTCCAGGGTAGCGTTTACAGATGAGGGACATCTCTACATTTTCCTCTTTAGTCCACAGTGCCTACTTCACATCAAACATGATTTTCCATTCTCTCATTTCTATTAGTTACTGAAATCCGTTCACACCATCAGCATAGAATAGGAAGCAAAATGGAGAGAGCTTGTCAACAAAGACAGCAGTTTGAGTCACTCAGGAAATGAGAACGGTGCATTTCACTGCTTTAAACTCTCATCTTTGAGACTGATGTATCCACTCAAGTGACAGTTCCCTGTGTGCAAAGAAAAGTTACCATAAAGCTGCCACTCCATAGAGATAAGTAGGCTTACTGTTGTTCTTCCCTTCATTTTTATATGAAAATCCGACATCAGAGTCTCGCATTGGAACTGATGAGGGACAGGAATGAAGATATGGAGGATCTGAGGGACATGAATAGAACATTTGGCTGCAGTAGATTCATTAAAACCTAACTAGTGGAGTTTCATTTGTCACTTGTGAGAGTAGTTCAAAATGGATACTTCACCCAAATTTAAAAATTACTCATTTCATTTGTCTTTTTATACATATGCATTTTCTGCCCATTTTTCTCTCTCAGTTTTGTGATCATGGCCTTGATTTGTCACAGCATCAACAAGATGTGGGAAAATCAGAGATAAAAATGTTTCCTCTGAAGCACATCTTGCCAAGCTGTTTCTTATCACACTGAACACTTAAAGGGGCACTGTGTGGAATCCTCCCTCTAAACAGTAACACAAACTGTCTGATCCTCATCTTCCCTTACCAAACAAGACCGGAATAGCATTAGTTAGTCCAGGGTGGTTTAGGCTGGAAAAGGGAAATACTGCGAGTGATGAAAGCGAGTGTAAGGATTACAAGTCACTGAAAACTGAAATAACCCTGTTTCCAAAAAAGTTGGGACGCTGTGTAAAATGTAAAGAAAAACAGAACACAATGATATGCAAAGCATGTAAACCCGATATTGAATAGAAAATACACTGCCCAAAAAAATTAAGGGAACACTTAAATCACTCATCGGATCTCGATGAAAGAAATATATTAAAGATCAAAGTCTTTACTGTACATTGTGCAATTCATTGAGAACAAAATGACCTTAAAACGGTCTTTGGAAACCAAAATCACCAACCAATTGAGGGCTGGATTCAAACTCACACTGAAAATCAAAGTACGATTTTCAACGATTGAAGTCAGTCTGTTCCAACTTGCATGGATTCCATCACGGCAACTCACGGCAACTCAGTAGTGTGTATGGCCCCCACGTGACTGTGTGCACTCCTGACAACGTCTGGGCATGGTCCTGATGAGACGGCGGATGGTTTCATCTGGGATCTCCTCTCAGACCTGGATCAGGGCATCAGTGAGCTCCTGGACTGTCTGTGGCGCTACTTGGCGGCGCCGGATGCACCAATACATAATGTCCCAGAGGTTCTCAATTTAATTCAGGTCTGGGGAACGTGAGGGCCAGTCAATGGCATCAATGCCTTCGTCATCCAGGACCTGCCTACACACCCTGGCCACATGAGCCCGGGCATTGTCCTGCACCAGGAGGAACCCAGGGCCCACTGCACCAGTGTAAGGTCTGATAATGGGTCTGAGGATTTCATCCTCACAGGAGCTGGACTACCTGTGCAACCTGAATGGGCTGCAGATCCCATCTCATACTACCAGTAGTGACAAGGACACTAGCAAAATGCAAAACTAGAGAACAATCAGTCAGAAAGGATTAGGAGAGAGCAATTGTCTGTGGCCACCACCTGCAAAACCATTCCCTTTTTGGGGGTTGTTTTGCAGTTGCCTCTCCAGCGCACCTGTTGTCACTTTCATTTGCACCAAAACAGCTGACATTGATTCACAATCGCTTATGCTTCTTAACTGGACAGATTGATATCCCTGAAGTTCAACTGACTTGGTGTTATACTGTGATTATTATGTGTTCCCTTAAATTTTTGAGCAGTGTAGTACAAAGACAACATACCGAATGACCGTCATAAGCAACAGCAGTGGAGCTGGAGAAGCATGTGTTAAGATGTGTTCACCACAACGGAACGTTGTTTGCGCAGAGTGACAGTTCAACTCTTTGATGAAATGGGTACAACCTAGAAGAGACAAATTGAAACTGGTACTGATCCTATTGACGCTAGAATCGAGCTTCAAAAACGAGACGTAGTGTCTGTCGTATCGATATTTTGGGATCGATCCGCCCACCCCTAGTGCAAGGTGCAAACTACTAGGTAGCATAAACTAAGGGAGGCCAGGTACTGTTTGCTAAAAATGCCTTAAAGTGCCTGCAGTGTTCTGGAAAATGGTATTGTGGGAAGATGAGTTAAGGAGTTGCCCAGCGAGCAAATGACAGTGGCCCACCGGCGGCCCACTAGCTTTCTGCCGCTGCGGCCGCCGAAATTTTCTACAAAGCGTCTGGCCAGCGGGCCGCCAGCTGCGGCTGTTTTTTTTATAGCGCGCGTTGCAGCCACTTTCATTACAATGCCTTCCAACAATACCCTGATCAGCGGCTCGATGGCGGCTAGCCGCTTTTATGCACTAACCCAGTGGGATTAGTGCATAATATTAGGTTTTATTATTAGATTTTATTTATAATCCTTTATAATAATTTTGGTCATATCACAAATGACAATGAACTGAATAAAATCTAAACAATTTATTTCAAATAGTGCAAGATGCATACAAAAAACATGCATTATACAGCAAGCATACAAAATAAACATGTGCAAATGAATTTAAATAAATTTTTAAAAATCAAATAGTGTAAGAAAACATGTCCAGCAACAGATATAGTAAATCAGATATAGATACATTAGTGCAATAAGCTTATGAATGTTGGCATACCACACTACAACTACAGTCAGAATTAAGAACATTCACACACAGCTTTAAATATATTAAGAGGATAATGTGATCATATACATAACATCTACACAGCAGCAGTTTAAAAAGAGTACTGTAGATTAGCAGCGATATTGGTTGTGCTGGAGCTGTCATTCATATTCACCGCAGGTCCCGTTTACCGCCGCGATGTCTTCTCCCACCTGTACGGTCAGCTGCCCCTTTCAGGTACCTGGTGACCTGGTTCTGGACAGCCTCGTCAGTGGCATCCCGGTTGGAAAGATTCTTCCTTATGGCTCCTGTAATACAGTAATCAGATATTGTACTTAAATGGTCTGATATGATTTTGAGAATTGCACGACATTCAAAACAAATGAAATGTTTCATGAAGACAACATGCTAGCGCAACTATAGTCTTGTTTTTACCTGATTGTAGAGCCAGCTGTGCCCTCAGCTCAACCTTCTCTTTAGTCAGCCGCTTGATCTTCTCCAAATGTTCTGAAAGTAAAGACAGACAATTAATTATTCAGTCCTAAAAATCGGGTTATTTTACAATCAGAACTCAAATCGAGGTGTCCGCCAAAATGTTCATTCTTACCTTCATGTGCAGAGCTAAAACTTCCCCCAACCTCTGCCTTCTTGCCCTTAAAAATAAATTGAAACTGACAAATAAAATTGGAAGCAACATGCTTTATTAACAAGTTAAGCATCTGGGTTAAGTGAATGAACCCACACATACCTATGTAGTAGCAGTCCTCCACATGGTGCCGTGGAGTACCTCTCTGGTGCCGTGGAGTACTGTGCTTGCTCCATCCTAAAAATAAACATAAAAGTTGGTGAACAGGTAAATAAGGTGATACCAAGTAAACATTGCAGCAATTACGAGATCAACATGTAATTCACATACCTCCAGGGCTGGAATCCACAGGGTGTTGTGGTGTAGATGTGCGTCCTTGGGGTGGTAGGGGCCCACGCTGGAACGATTTTCGCTCCTCTGGCGATACACACGTCCGGTCTCTCACATATCTAGGAAAAGTTATGGTTTTGTAAGCATTTACCCTGCAAAACATTTTCATTCCAAGTTTCAAATTGTTATTATGTTTTCAAATTCACCTGCATGCTTGATGAGCTTATAAGGGACAGCATCCCAGGTGTCTTCAGGTGGTGAACAAGTTCTGGCAAACTTGTCGTGGCTGAAGGACTTCCTGCTGGTGATGCTGTGTGGTGGCCAGTAGCAAAGTCCCCCTTTGAGCCACAGGCGTGGAACTACTGCCACACAGTCATCCTCCTCCGGGAACAAAACTACAGAAAACGTCATGACCTGAAAGCAATGCTTAGAAAAATGGTTTAGAAAAACGGCAGCATAAGACACACACAGGCTAGCTAAGAATACTGAATCCACAAAGACACACAAGACGCCTCAGTAACAGAATTGTAACAACTGCAGGTTTAGCTAATCTAGCTAAATGTTATTGCCAACTGTAACGTTATACACATGATATTATATAACATTCTAACTTGTTGATACACTAAGAAACACGATTTAGACAAGTTCAACTGTTGATATGCGAAGAAGCACAAAACATCCGAACTTGAGGAACAACGAAGAAACAAAAAATAGTAAGCTACCAAACTTGTGGACACACGAAGAAACACAAGGGTTACTATAGGTATTTCATCTCAGTCCGACGCTGTTTTTTTCAAGCTCAGTTTCTATAACTGGTTTTCCCGCCAATGGTTTAGAACTTGCATTCAGCTACCAGTGACTTTGACTAAAGAATTTGAATGTTAATAGAATATTGAAAAGTCATTGTTTAATACAAAACAGTCATTACGTTCTTACTTAGTAACCTAACAACACTTATTTATAATAATGCAGAACAGAACTCACCATAACTATGTAGGTGACTCGGCGTTCAACAATTTTCAGTCCGATGTCGAAAGAAATCTTGATCTTCGTTTGTTTCGGGAGTTCATCAAATTGTAATAAAACAATGCCGCATGTTGTATCAACAATCCACATGTTGTATTGTCCAATTGAGCACATATGGCTTATACCTTACACCCTTTGAAAAAGAGTTGTTCTTTTTCCTGAACGAGACTTAAAGAACCAAGTCACTAAAATGATCCAGTTTTCACGGTACACAACGTGGGATTCCTAGCTTGCAAAATGGCGATTGTCTTGCCTAACGTGCAATTCACATTTGCTACAGCGTCATCTACGGACACGGCGGTGTTTAAACACAGTAAAGAACTGTCCCCCATGAAGCTATTAAAGTCGAGGCTATAGGCGAGTAGTTGAGCCGGTACCATGCAGTGGAAAAGGGCTATTAGTTCGGGAAAAAAATTATGGTAAGCAATGGCGAGAGACGGCTGTTTCTATGTGTTTACTGTACATGTCTACACAAAGGTCCTTTACACAAGCAATAGTGCTTAAGTCAAAGTCTATTTTATTTATAAACTACCAATGTTGACCACAATTCTGTACACTAAGATTTAACAATATTAAAATAAAGTTAATACAAATAATCAGTACAAGAATAAAAGTGGTACAATAGCATCTCCGCTGGAAGAAAATGGCAACACAAGCAGATACAGAAGATCACAGAGCACGCCCTCTCTGCAAATTGAGATCAGGAGAAAAGCGGCAAAAGCTGGTGGTCCGCTGGCTGTAGGACATTACAGCCTCCTGCGGCCCGCCAGCAGCAAAACGCCGGCGGGCCGCCATCGATTGCTCACTGGGTGCATGCACCAGAGGGATGACAAGATGAAAGTGTCGAGGAAAAAAATAACTTCTTATGATCCGCGGTATACCATCAGGTGGTGTTGGAGGCTTCGGCATGTATGGGTTGTGGTATGTGAGAATGGGGGGACTGAGCACATGGCGAACGTGTGACTCTGTGAAACGGAAATATAGAACATTTAGAAAACATTTGTCATCCTGCGTCTCTGATAGACTGGAAACACAGCATGCGTGTCACTGGACCTGGCTTACTTGTCTTCAGTGATGACATAACTACTGCGGCAGTAGAATAATTATGTAGTGTACAGAAACATAGTTTTATATAGTATATGAATACCCCGAAAAAAAAACTCAAACCAACAAAACTTGAAGATGGACGCAGTATAGGCCTGGCAGAGCATAATCTCTTTCCCAGACAATTGCTCCTACATTTTTGTAATGTCCGGTGGAACTTTGTGTCAAATGTTGCATTCTTAGGCATTATGTAATGCACCAGAAATTGGTGAATTGACAGCTGTTGGCGAAATTGACAAACTTGAACAATTAATCTCCCACAACAACCCCCCCATTTGTCTTGTGCTATGTTTATATTTCCCCTGCATGGCTGTTGGACTTGCTTTTCAAAAACATTGGTCTTTTCAAAAGTTGTTTTTGTTGCAGTTCTGTCATCAGTGTGTGAACTGTACACAGTAACAACAATAAAGGATACAAAGCGAATATGTTTGCAAAAGCTTGTATCGTAATTATAAATTGTACCTCTGTCACTTGGTTGTGTAGCCATGAAGGTCAAAATATGAATGGGGCAAATTACTTTAAACGGGGCCTGATTACTGTTTAATCTAAATTGCACTATGGTCCCAGAAATAAGCTGACTTAAAATAGATAAACATTAAGTTGAAACAATTTAGATAGATATAGTGTAATGAGAAATGTCTGTAGAGGAAGAGTGGAAGTGTATTCGAAGAACAGGTGTGTCTGGCCCCACCAAGTCTCCAACACACCCTTGGTGATGTTAATCAGGGGTCCTGCATATGATTTGCTTCCCTAAAGATCTGGCCCCACCAAGTTTCTAACACACCCTTGGTGATGTTAATCAGGGGTCCTGCATAACATTTGCTTCTCTAAAGATCTGGCCCCACCAAGTCTCCAACACACCCTTGGTGATGTTAATCAGGGGTCCTGCATAACATTTGCTTCTCCAAAGATCTGGAACACCAGGTGTGGGCCATCAGCCCCACCCTCCTGAGTGGAATGTAATTGGAATGTAACTAAATGCATGATATTGTGGACATTTATCTGTAGTGTTTGGATTTCCCCTGTTCCCCATAAAGGGCAGAATAGTCTGATATGCTTTATTGTGTTGTACGGGTTATGGATCAAACTTCACAAAAAACATTGTAGAAATGATTGTCCTTGTTGCATATCTGACAACAACTGGTGGCAACGCCCCGTCCATTCGATAATTTTGCATTGATTAAGTGGGACAGTTCCTGTCCTTTGTGTTCATTGTGTTCGCCACGGTAAAGTAATGCTAATGACTATTTAGGGGAGTGTTTTAGACATGTCTGATTTTCGGATAAATAGCCATGTCTCCAAAAAGTTATCTGAGTTTGTCATTGTTAAAGAGACTTCCAAACACATTGTGGTCATATTTGGGAGTCTATCGTTAACAGAAGCTTCTAGCACACATTTGTGCTATAGTGTCTTATGGTATAATTAGACTTTTAGACTAGTTGAGATCACGTTGCATCGGAATGGTATGTAACTATATTTTGTATTGTAACTTACTTTTTTGTATTGTAACATACTTATTACTTGATAGGAATATATTGTATTACTTTGGAATATATATTACTATGGTACTCCTCGTTCATCTTCACACTCAAGCTCGTAAGGCTACTGATAATCATACACATATACGTCGAAATGACCAGACTTGACATCCCTGGGTTCTAGGTCTCTGAACAGTCTAGGTTGGTCCCAGGGACACATGCCATTTTGGGCATCCCTGAGTTCTGGGTCTAGGTTGGTCCCAGGGACATATGCCATTGTGGGCATCCCTGAGTTCTGGGTCTAGGTTGGTCCCAGGGACACATGCCATTGTGGGCATCCCTGAGTTCTGGGTTTCTGACCAGTCTGGATGGATCCAGAAGCACATGTCATTTTAATGTTAGACTGGTGACGAGAGGTGTAGCTAACCTTTGTTAAGGACTTCCAACATATGGTCATTTACGATAACATTTATTTACTAACAATATGGAGTCAGATTATACATTTATATTTATTTATCACTAAGGTTACGTTCCCTTGCACTCATTTCCCTAGCTGTCCCCCGGTAACCTTCTAAGTGGTAAACCTTTCAAACCACTCTCTCTCACCCCTCACTACATAGACGACAATATTGTAATTAGCTCGCAGAGTGAATTAAAAATGACTAGCAATGCTAATATTAGCTAGCTGAAATGCAGTCAACACCCGAGCAATCTTAGACAGCTTGTTAATGTTATGTTGCATCTAAAACCAATCTGGTGAAATAAAAATGATAACAGGAGTAAGCTATTGATGATTTTCCTTTAGGAACCACATGTTTTCAAATCTCAGTAATGCACTTTACCCCATTTAATTGTTACTTATTGAGGATACATTGAGTAGATATTTTTGCACTGATTTAGGAAGATCACCCCACTCAGTAATGGCACCAGTTATCTATTACAGTGTAGTGCCCTAGTATTATCGTATCTGTCAAACATCTCGCCAAGGAAGTGTTGGCACTTTTTTCATTGTGAGCCCATAGCTAGCTCGCTAGGATATTACATTTACCAATGAAGTAGCTGGAAAGTAGGGCATTTTTTGCTCAGTCATAAAAAATACTGGAAATGTTTTGGCCAGAGTCCTGCCTCCATTTGGAGTAACACTTTTCAGTATTGCAATTCACAAAAATTGAATGACAAAATCATTACTTAGAAAAGTCCCTCCCGCAAATCCAACTTCAAATTTACAGTGTTCCAGGCTCAAATTTGCTGTGCACAATAACCTATGAACAGCGGTTGTCTGCTGCCATGTTATCTTCCTCCATCTCCAGCTTATGGCAGGGAGTTAGCATACCTCTCTCCTCACTGGATTCCTCAAACTGAGAAGCGGCACCTGTGTTAAAGGGGACACAGAGACAGGTAATTATCCCCACAGGTGCCCCGGGTTGTGCCTGATTGCCCTTTACTCACAAGCTGGGTGGGGCTGCTGCTGGGTCTCAGGCCCCGTGCCGCCGCGGAACTGTCAGAGTATAAGAAGTGTTATGATTTCCAACTTGAAACTAATCTGCACACAACTACCCTGAATTCAAGCTAAGTATGTCTATACTTCATTCTGGTTGTGAATGTGAGGCTAAAGTTTGTTCAGGGGGCTTAGAATTAGAGTATTTACTTCGATGTAATGTAATAATTCAGTGAGAGGTTAAGACACTTCGGATGGATAACAGGGATTTTGAAAAGGCTTGAAACTAATCAGCACAGGAAATAACAATGAAATCCTTAATGATGAAAACAAAAACAAGTGAGGTGAAAAATGCTTTTTGATAGCTATCCACCAAGGCATCCAGTGACAGTATTTCAATTTTATTTTTGACTTTTACCAAGTTTTATCTCCCCAATTCTGTGATATCCAGTTTCTGATTAAGGCTCTGCTTCATCGCAGCAACTCCACGCTGACTCAGAAAGACTCCCAGTGGACACAGGACAGTCAATATTAAGAAGATGTCTGCTTCTTTTCACACTACTGACTCTACCAGGTCTTGAATGGAATCCTTATGCACTGGAAGGAACTCATTCTGTGGCCTTCGACTTCCATTCGGGGCACAGCAGCCCAAGCTGTCACATGGAGTTTTCATTGTGGCAAGGTAAGGCAAACATATTTGATTACTAACATCCCAATCCAGACGTTGCTGGCCAATGTATATCAATATAGTTTCAAAACAGATTTTTATTTTTACATTTTACCCTGCAGGCTGTTACAATTAAGCCCAACTTTGTGGTTACGTATGTCAAAGAAACTTAGTTACAGTCCAATGGTAGCAGAGAGTCATAAGTAAAAGCCAGTAAGTTTAACTTTGTGTCCCTTTCTTTAAAAAAGACTAAATAAAAATCAATCAATTTAAAAACAACCATGTCTTGAATCCCTCAATAACCAGTCCTAGTTGGTGGACAATCCTGTTGTAGAAATCTAAAGAGAAATTGTAGTTCTGACATCGCTTTCCTGTTTACGCACCCGATGATGCTCAGCTCAGTCACTGTTAATGACTGGAAATCTTTTGCCAAATACCTGTCTGTTGTTTAGAAAAGGCTACTGTTCGCTCAAAAGTCATATTTGGGAGTTGCTAAAATATGACGGTAGCCTACAGACTACCCTCATCCCCATGCTTGAGGAGAGCCAGCTGCTGGACAAGATTACCTACTTGACAGATTAGTGTATTTTTGTTGTTGTTGACAGGAGCCCTTTCCTTTCCGATCAGTGTTTTCCCATGATTGCATTTGAAACATTGTTTAAGGCCTGTTTTGGCTGCTTATACCATTCACTGACAGCTTTGCAGCACATTCGTCTGTAAGCCACCGGTATCTCATTGGGCTACACACTTCTATCTAGTTGTTTTAAGATGCATTGTATTGGTAATCTCTTCCATTTATTTATGATCAGCCAGGAGTCGCATGTCTAATTCCAAACTTTGGCAAATGTATTTGTATTTCTCAGAAGGTCCTCCAGCACCCTTTCCACAGGTAAACACTATAATTTTGTGGGTATGGGGTTCTTTTCTGCTAAAGCATTCTCATGTATTACCGATATTTTCCACATGTTGAACCTGTGTTATTTTGTACAGATTTTTCTCGTCATCTTTTGGGTCCTCTGATTCCCAACACACTTGTGGTTGACAGTCATTTTTGAGGTGACAAAAATTATATTGATTTAGAGTCAGTACTATGGAAAAATTGTTCATAATGATAAATGTTTGAAACGAAACAATGTTATGATACATTAATAAAGTGGGTACATATAATACATTCAATTAATAAATAAATAGTTTTATTTGGTCATGCCGGATATCGAATGCTGGTTAAGTACAATATAGTAAGAAGATGCATGTAATTGCTCTCAGTTGACAAATTCATCAACGTTCATTCCTTGTTTGTTGTAGTCATCAAAGCTGACTAAGTAGGGGAAAACACATTTTTAAGTGTCATTTACGTATGTTGTTCTTCATCATGTCATGTTTATGTAACCATCCTACAGTATGTGATAACCCATCTTCTATATATACAGTTGTGCTCATAAGTTTGCATACCCTGGCAGAAATTGTGAAATTGTGGCATTGATTTTGAAAATATGACTGATCATGCAAAAAACTGTCTTTTATTTAAGGATAGTGATCATATGAAGCCATTCGTTATCAAGTAGTTGTTGGCTCCTTTTTAAATCATAATGATAACAGAAATCATCCAAATGGCCATGATCAAAAGTTAACATAACCTTGAATGTTTGGCCTTGTGACACACACAGGTGAAAATGGCAATTAAAGCTGAATATCCCACACCTGTGGCTTTTTAAATTGCAATTAGTGTCTGTGTATAAATAGTCAATGAGTTTGTTAGCTCTCACGTGGATGCACTGAGCAGGCTAGATACTGAGGCATGGGGAGAAGAAAAGAACTGTCAAAAGACCTGCCTAACAAGGTAATGGAACCTTATAAAGATGGAAAAGGATGTAAAAAGATATCCAAAGCCTCAGGAGAAATACAGGCTGCTCTGGAAAAAGACGGTGTGGTTGTTTCAAGGACCACAATACGACAATACTTGAACAAAAGTTAGCTGCATGGTCGAGCTGCCAGAAAGAAGCCTTTACTGCACCAATGCCACAAAAAATCCGACAACACCTTGACACGCCTCACAGCTTCTGGCACACTGTATTTTGGTGTGACGAGACCAAAATAGAGCTCTATGGTCACAACCATAAGCGCTATGTTTGGAGAGGTGTCAACAAGGCCTATACTGAACAGAATACCATCCCCACTGTGAAGCATGGTGGTGACTCACTGATGTTTTGGGGGCGTATGAGCTCTAAAGGCATGGGGAGTCTTGTGAAAATTTATAACAAGATGAATGCAGCATGTTGTCAGAAAATACTGGCAGACAATTTGCATTTTTCTACATGAAAGCTGCGCATGGGACGCTCTTGGACTTTCCAGCACAACAATGACCCTAAGCACAAGGCCAAGTTGACCCTCCAGTGGTTTCAGCAGAAAAAGGTGAAGGTTCTGGAGTGGCCATCACAGTCTCCTGACCTTAATATCATCAAGCAACTCTGGGAAGATCTCAAACATGCGGTTCATGCAAGACGACCAAAGACATTGTATGCACCTGGAGGCATTATGCCAAGATGAATGGGCAGCTATACCACCTGCAAGAATTTGGGGCCTCATAGACAACTATTACAAAAGACTGCACGCTGTCATTGATGCTAATGGGAGCAACACACAGTATTAAGAACTAAGGGTATGTAGACTTTTGAACAGGGGTCAGTTCATTTTTTTCTTTGTTGCCATGTTTTGTTTTATGATTGTGCCATTCTGTTATGACCTACAGCTGAATGTGAATCCCGTAAGAAATAAATTACGTGTTTTATCTGCTCACTCATGTTTTCTTTACAAATGGTACATATTCTCCAAGGGTATGCAAACTTTTGAGCACAACTGTGTGATACTAATGAAGCTATTTTTCTAGCTTACTTGCATTTCAGTATGGGCAGGCAATACTGAAATGCAATGCTGAACAAGCTAACATAAATTACTTTAGTAGATAATAATTTAACAATTATGTATGTATTGAGTCACAAAGGACAAAAAAAGCCATGTTTTCCCTTTAAGTACTTGACTGTAAAATGTTGCCATGCCGAATTATGTAGCCTTGTGCATTTTTTCTACCAATCAAGCACACTGTCAATAATGTGTATACCTAGCTTTAGCTTTGCTTGTTGCAATGCTAGGTTCACATTGACATTTATCTATATACCACTGGGAAAAGTTTAGCAATTCATGTCAGAGGGTGCTAGGTAATTGAATTGCCTTACAGTCTATACTTCTTCAGCTATATAAGTTCAACCCACCGCACACATTGTGCCACTCATAAAGAGATTAAATGCAAATCTTTCATACGTTTACTTCTTCATGGCTTCTCTCCAGGAGGCGACTTGAGTCCTCCTGTAAGAAGAATGCCCCTTGAGCACTATATATTATATTGTTACAGATCTTCATGGCTGTGGCATCTTTTTTCCCAGCTAGAAGTAAGGTTGAAGGATGTCCACAGGCTTATCTCGAGTTAAACATATATACAGAAGTAGACTGATGATGGATTCAGTGGTCTTCTCAGAAGGCCTATTTGTTTGTAAGAAACTAAATCACTGTTCTTTCCACATGGAATCCCAGGCCGACCCCAATTTTGAATTATTTCTCAAGGATATTGATTGAGTGCTTTTAACAGAGAAGTAGGGCTTCAGCCATTTGGCTGTAACTCACAACAGCTCCACCCTTTTTCTCAAATGTAATTCCTTGTCTTGCTCCCAAAACATTGTTTTTGATAATCTATCCAAATACTTTTGGTATTCTAAAATGGGGGGGATTATGTTCAAAATGTGCTGTGATTTCCAGTGTGTATAATTAAAGCTGACACCTATCATATTAATTTAGTAATAGTAATCTAAAAATCAAAGTGCTAGAATACAGAGCCAAAAGAATAATTGCCGCTGTCCAAATGCTTTAAGAGTTCAAATTTCAATTTTATGCTACAACCAGCTTTATATAAAGTTTTAAAATAGATTGTATTTGTCTCATCATTCCATGACACGGAGTAATGTATTTTTGACTGAACAGATTGAATTCAATTAATGATTAGCATAATTCACTAATACACTGCATGGCAGTAAAATAACTAGGTATCAGGCCATAAATCAAAGAGAGAAAGGATGGGATTTGGATGGCCTTTTTCTTTCTCCCCATTTCATTGTCTCTAGATATGAAGTAGCCCAGATCTCCCAGAGCATTGACCCTAGATAAGCAGGTGATTAGCAAGAATTGTTAATCACTTTACTAACTAGCTACTGTATACTCACACCTCGATTGAGGATACTGTATACAGTAATGTAAGTCAAGTCCATCTGCATTGATGAAATGAGCGGTCAGACAGGCAAGTTCCCTTTCAATTGTCATAATGGATTGGGACCTGGTTGGGATAAAAACTTGCATGGACATGCAGGCTGTGGAAGCCCAAGTGCAATTAGGATTAAGAAGTACAAGCTGAAAGGTTTTGAGTGGGTTTATCTATCCGTTACCTTGTTAGATGTTATCTAATCACTCGCTAGGTGATGTGTTGTTGATGTATACAACCGAGGGACAGAGTGCCTACCTATACATACAGTACTTGTTTGGTCAGGACTGGTATGTTTCCTAATGCAAGTTCCCATGATACTGACATAATAAAATGATATTTTTCTTGTGTGTGTGGCATTAACAAATGTGTTCTATTGATCTATAATCACACATGCTACTGCAAGTAAGTGCACAGTGTAGTTCAAAGTGAAGAAGGGGTTATTGGGGTAGGCCTGCTGTAGCTCTATTTTGCAATGGTGCACAGGTCTATGTAGTGTTCAAGCGTGACCCATTTTTACATGCAGTGTCTATTATTTCTCCAAATGCATCTTCCCACAAACTGTCCCATTCTACATTGATGACCAATTTTCAAAATGCCTTGCTCTAAGCCTAGCATTGTATGAAAGTCTCATTCCTGAGAGTTTTAGGACATATTTGAACAATATGTTGCTGTCTAATTTTATATGAATGCTGCACTAATTTTATTTAATACATTGTAACTTGCGATTAACTATATAAATAGGCTGAGAGCAGTAATTCATATATTTTAATGTATAATGTATTTACTTGTTGTAATAGGAAAATAGAAGAAACATAAATTATGTTAAATTGTTATTCAAAATCTCTTTTACTCCTACATTTGATGCCCTATACCTGTATCGTTCTCTAAAATTTAATTTGTTTCTTAATATTTTGAAAAATACAGTCAGTGTATGCATTATGCTATTATATTATGGTTATTTACAAACTATGTTTCCTAACCCTGACAATCACTGTAAATGTAGCTTGCTGGATATCGCAGCTCTGGCTCGATTCCAGTTAAATTGACACATCCCTGGAAGATTCCTGTATATGGGAAGAGATTATTTTAAACCTGGGTACTTTGGGAAATAATCAGAATTTTACTAATGGCCATTAGTATCAGTTAATTGTGGTAAGGTAAACCTAGCCTTCAACATATGCCCTTGGAGGCGTGACCGGGGCGTGACTCAAATTTTCCCCCCTGCAGGCTCATAGTGTTTTAATTAATTTAAGTAATGACTACAAATGCACTGTACTACAGATATTTTTCAGTAATGACTGCAAATTGGGGTTAACAGTGAACTGCTCATTGATTTTGCTAGTGTTTGCTATGCTAGCTGGTTACCATGGAGAGAGACAAGAAACTTGTCTTTTTCCAGGGAAACCAATTATTTTGGTTTCACTCAGAGCAAAATAAATAGGGCTTCACAAATGGGCAAATCCAACATAGGTATTTTCATCCATCAGATAAACCATAACAAATTAATCCAATGAGATAATATAATTCATTAATTGTGTCTTGTTTAAGATGGACCTATTGGCCATCTCCTCTGATCTGTCTGGGCTGTATAAAGTTTAAAAGAGGGTTGATGGAGCCAAATCATTACTTCTAGGCTCCTAAACGTTTGTCACAGCCAACCTTTACC
Organism: Esox masquinongy; assembly: GCA_016801175.1. Lineage (NCBI taxonomy): Eukaryota > Metazoa > Chordata > Actinopteri > Esociformes > Esocidae > Esox > Esox masquinongy. The sequence goes on along the minus strand of JACXGI010011759.1, from coordinate 4,479 downwards.
GCTCGATGTTTGGGGAAGCTGCTATACCTTCTGCCTCCTACCACTGGGCACTTGTGAAAACAGATCCGACCCATGTAGATATTAATGCACTGACTCCTTCACAGTGGCTGCACTCAGGACAGACATCAGTCTTACACCAGGGTTTGCATATTCTTCAGTGACCTCCCTCGGCTTGAGGCATTTGGAGAGTTTTTCATGGTGGCTAATCTAACGTGTGCAGCCAACCCTACAAATTTTGCATAATTCACAAACTTTTTCACACATAGTGGCGACTGAATGTTCAAAAATAGAAATATGGATATAGTTTTTTCTGGAACATGCCATGAGCATGAGGGGACTGTGGTCTGATAGTGGCTGCTCTTTGCCAAACAGACAAGTGAGATTTCTTCAATGATTGCACAAGACACTTGAAGCTTAAAGTACTTGGATTTTGGTCTCTGAAATTTCAGTACTGGAAAATCACCCCTTTTTGACGAAAGTACAGGAAAAGTAATTGAAAATAAAAACCATTCCCCCTTGTTGTAAATAATAAAAAAAATCCTATTAAATAAAAATTGCAGAAGCATTTTCTGAACTGAGTATGACTACCACATGCAAGCTGCTTTTCCTCAGAAAGAACAGTGACTCGTCTCAGACTGTAGTGCTCGCCCTCCCTCGCTGCAGCAATTTTTCAGACACAAATGCCAGTAAAGGCAAATTGATCCAGCATGTCGGGAAATCTTTACAGGTACTGGCTTTTGCTAAATGTAAGTGGTAAAGCTTGTGTTAGACATTAATTAACATTCAGTTGTTGTGATCATTCCTACTAGACTGAAGCCGAAAACAAGGAAGTTGGGTGTCATTATATTGCGCGCATGATTTTGCATTTGTTAATTCATGTCAGACATACAACTAGTTATAGCTACTGCACACCTTGGTCTTTGTTTACGGACAGATACATTTCCTACAATTGTCTCAAACATAGTATAGGCCTGTATTTTTTAGCGAGCTGGTTGTCTGGCTTTTTTCGGATAATATTAGCAAGTTTGCATTACCGACCCACATTTTTTGACAGTTACTTTTAATTTTGGTGTAGAAAAAAAAAATGAACTGACCCCTGTTCAAAAGTCTGCATACCCTTAGTTCGTAATACTGTGTATTGCCCCCTTTAGCATCAATAACAGCATGCAGTCTTTCGAAATAGTTGCCTGTGAGGCCCCAATTCTTGCAGGTTTCTACTGAAACCACTGGAGGGTCAAATTGGCCTTGTGCTTAGGGTCATTGTTGTGCTGGAAAGTCCAAGAGCGTCCCATGCGCAGCTTTCATGCAGAAGAATGCAAATTGTCTGCCAGTATTTTCTGATTACTTGCTGCATTCTACTTGCCATCAATTTTCACACGACACCCCATATCTTTAGAGCTCACACACCACCAAAACATCAGTGAGCCACCATCATGCTTCACAGTAGGGATGGGATTCTGTTCACTATAGGCCTTGTTGACCACTCTCCAAACATAGCGCTTATGGTTGTGACCATAAAGCTCTGTTTTTGTTTCGTCACTCCAAATTACAATATGCCAGAAGCTGTGAGGCGTGTCAAGGTGTTGTTGGGCATTGGTGCAGTAAAGGCTTCTTTCTAGAAACTCGACCATGCATCTCATTTTTGTTCAAGTATCGACATATTGTGCTCCTTGAAATAACCACACCGTCTTTTTCCGGAGCAGCCTGTATTCCTCCTGAGGTTACCTGTTCTTAAATAATTGATTTTATCATGTCGGTGGATAATAAAGAGTAGCATCAGTGGATGAATTGAGTGTGAATGTGTTTTTATGTTTGTGTGCGCGCGGCGTCAGTATGCACATGTGAAGGGTGTGTATTTTTGTTTGTTGGCCCAGTTGATGTTGATGGGGTATGCACATTGCTCCATTTCGTGTAGATGACGACCAGCTAAATTTTTGCCTCTTGACCTTCTCGCTATAGGGTGTCATCATATTCATTGATGATCAGGCCTACCACAGTTGTGTGCAGTAACAGAGCCGTGGGGGAACAAAGCTAACAGGGAAAGTCAAAGGATTCACCCATGTGGGGACCCCGAGTTGAGGGTGAGTGTGGCGGATGTGTTGTCTGCTCTCACCCCATCAGGAAGTCCTGGACCAAATTCTGTGGAACCCCAAAGTGAATGTAATCCTTTATTTTGCTCTCTGTTCGTGAATAGTACTAATGCATTCGTAGTAGTACAAAAGCAGCCTAGATCACCTATGGTCTGGTACTTAACTCTCAGTTGTGCCTCTAATAACTCTGACATCAACAGAAATGCAATCCAAAAATCACCTGTAACACCTAATAATTTGTATATTCTGAATGATGCAGATAACCGGTAGACTTTACGGTTGTGTAATAACTTTGGTTCAATTTGAAAAAAGAGCTTCCCCAACAGGTTCAAACTGAGTTGAAAACATGATCCTCACCAGGATCTTGTTTTAAAGCCAAACCAAATGAAATGTACCGTAAGGTCTTAGATGCTGATTAATTTAAAGCTTTCAGATGTTCCATGCATAAAATTCATCTAGTGCTACATGCCTGGGGAATGAGGGCAGGGTTTGAATATTGATTGTACCGTTATATAGTAGCCAATTCTACAGATTAAGCAGGTAGAGAAACATAAAAAAAAATAAAAAGATCTATACTGCCAAATAAAACCAATTTTAGTAATTGCCTTTGCATAGCCTACTGTACTATACAAATGCTATATGATGGTAACCTTCTATCCACAAGGCTGGGAGAGTAGGTAAACCTCTGCTGTGGGTTTGTAGATTCTGCAGGGTGGCTTACAGAGTAAAAGGGCCTTTTTATGTTTTAATAATTAATAGGCTGACATTACAGAATGTCTCACCATTTAAGGAGCAGGGTTGCATACAGAGTTTGAATGAAATATTGCCAAGCAGTTAGAGGCAACAGCTGGTTGGTGTGTTGAGTGAAATAAGCTTTCTTTTGAAGCCCAGACACTTCTATAGACTGTACACTTTGTGAAAGCAGGATTTTGATTGCCCCTGTTGGTACAAGCCTATTCTTTTTTTTAAATGCTAATATTAAGCACTTACTCCTTTGTTTAACCTGAGTAGCCTGACGGCCATGATTGGAAAAGGACCTGCGGGAAAGCATAGCCTCTATTCTCTATTTGAGTGCATAAAGACATCTTATTCTCCTGCCCCTGTTGAATCCTGCCCACCTGATAATGTCCCATTATAAAATGAGACTAATTTCAGGCATATATTAGTAAAGACGAGATTAAATTGAGAATAGTCTAATGGGTAAGAATATTATCAGTTGGTGAGAGAACAAAAATCTTCCTGAGGCAACGGACAGAGCTCAAGCCTTTTTACCTTTCTCGCTAAGACTGCACATAATATAGATTTAAAAAATATAAGGTTTAAATTGCAACATTTTAAAAAAACAACTAACTATGCATGTACAGTTTAACTGCTCAACACAGATTAACAGTTCTCTGCAAATAGCAGAACATGCTATTCTGTTGTTTTCAAATACACTTTCATAACCTCTTTAACCGCAAGCAGTATGTTTCAGAGGATCAGAGGAGTTCACATTAACCTGTGGTGTCCCAGAAGGGTTGGTGCTAGGACCTATTCTCTTGCTATTCTCCTGCTATACATGCTCCCACTTGGCTTGATCTTCAGACATCACAGTGTTCAATTCCATTTCTACTCAGATGACCCACAGGTGTACATTAAAACCAAATCTGACACATCTGCCATGTCAACCCTATCAAACTGACTAGATGAGGTAAAAAGTTGACTGCAGAACTCAATAGCAGCAAGAAAGAAGCAATGCTCATAGGCACCCCACCAGCAAATCATCAACTCCTACAGCATCTGCCCTGACTTTGATGGCCACATCATTCCCCTCTCCTCAGTCATCACAAGTCTGGGTGTGAAATTTGATCCTACTCTCTCTTTTAAGGCCCACATTAGACATACAGTATCTGTAAAACATCCTTTTTTCACCTTAAGAACATTTCCCGCCATTTCCTGCCTAAGACCTTCTCTCACCTACTCTCACCGCCTAAGACCTTCTCTCACCTTTGAAAATTTGTTTTCCCCAGAATTGATTATGGGAATGCAGTACTAGGAGGCCTGCCAGCAAATTCAGTTCATAAAATACAGATCATTTAAAACAGTTCTGCAAGGAGCCTGGGGTTCCTTGCAAAAAAAATCGGCCCACATCACACCTCTTCTTGCTGACCTTCATTGGCTTCCTGCCCCTAAAAAAAGACTTCAAAATCAATCAATCAATCAATCAAATTTATTTATAAAGCCCTTTTTACATCAACAGTTGTCACAAAGTGCTTTTACAAAACACCCGGCCTTAAAACCCCAAGGAGCAAACAACAGTAGTGTTGAATTTCAGTGGTTAGGAAAAACTCCCTAAGAAGGCCGAAATTTAGGAAGAAACCTAGAGAGGACCCAGGCTCAGAGGGGTGAC
>JACXGI010011758.1:0-24268 GCA_016801175.1 Esox masquinongy | reverse complement strand
GTCCAGCGAGCGGCCACGAAGAGGTCTTCCCCTTCCTCCGGCGCGGGCACTGGCATCGGAATGCGTAAGCGCCAGGCAGCAGCGGAGATGGCAGCGAAGAAGTCCTCCTTCACTGCCAGGTGGTCGACACTCCTGTCCCTCGGGGGGGGTGACCTCCTCCTCCGAAAAGGAAGAGTCGGAACAACTCCGCACCCGTCCAGCCGAACGGGGGAGAACAGTTCCAGAGGTGGACGGAGCCGAAACCGGGCCGGTCCCCTCAGCCTCCGACCCCGACTCCTGAAAGGAGTCCTCCTCAGAGAGGAGAGAGAGGACGTCGGCGAGAGGAACCTCCTCGGTGAAGTACGCCAGCCTGTCCATCCTCACCTGTAAAGGGAGGACGGCGCAGGCGGTGCACACAGGCTCATCGATGGCGCCGTCGCGAGCATGCAGCAGCCCCAGACACGCACAGCACAGTGTGTGCGCGTCGACAGCTGGGTCAAGCTCGCTACACCGGCAAGCCGACAGTGAAGTCGGCAGCCGGGGCGCCGGGCTAGAAGAAACCGCTCCAGCGGTCGCAGAAGGTGAAGCCATCCTTGGCTTTGTAGAAATCACCGTTGTTTGCATAACTAAAACTTTTCTCGTGAAGAAAAAAAGGGAGACTGAACAGAGTATGACGACCTGCTTTTATAGCCATGGGCAGATGGCCATGAGCAAGGTGATTTGCATATTTAAATTTTCAGTGACTGCCTATTGGCAGAGGGGTAAACCAATAGGAGCGAAGCCCCTATGGGCAAAGCTTCACGATATAGAACTGACATACTTTTCTAAAGTCGGTCACTCTGCCAGTAATAACTCCGTGTTTTATGGCATCTTAATTTAAAAAAAAAATACTTTTATCCTTAAATTGTAGAAAAAGAGGTTGCTGCTGTAGCTACTAGCTGGCCAATTCACTCATCTAGTTATCTTAGCTAGGCTATCTAGCTAACAGAAATATCTAGTGAGTTTTCAAGGGAGTTAACTAGCTGGATGGCTTAATATTTTGTTGTCGTACATGCATGTTCTAATTACATATATTATCATTTTGAAATAGAGCTGTAGTTTTGATTTACCCTACTCCATGGATATTATACTATTGGATGTGGGTTATGGATGTGTAAGCATCTTCAAGTTTATGGAAAGCGTAGCAGTTTACTTGCTAACGTTATCATGACAACCAGCCATTATGAAACGACAGGGATAGGGAGATATTCACAGCTTCTTCACATAAAGATGCCAAAATATGGTGGTTAATAGTGAGTGGGTATCATAGTTAAATTATCTTCCTGCAGGACTTTGCCACTGCCTATCCCACTTTAGTTAGCTTGATCAGCTTGGTCAGATATGATCTATTTTACATCAACACCTGTTCTTTCCATCCAGAATGTGAACAAGACAACTTAGGCTAATCGTGTCCTTGATTAATGAAAATGTTCAATTAATGAATACCAAGCAATACACCTGTTGTAAGTTGTAATGAATCAAAATATATGTAAAGTTCCATGTACTTAAATACAGAATATATACATTAACTGATACTAATTCTAATTACAGAGACATGCTCATCAAGGCAAGGTGATGATTGTCCGAGGGGAAAGTAAGTACAAAACCATACTCTGGATGAATGTGATTGTGAAGGAGACATTTTTAAGAAAAAAAAAATTGTGTTTGTTTTCCCCTCATGATCCTGTCGTTTTGGGAATGAGGAGTCTCCTGCCACAAGATCTTCAGAGGCAGTGAGTATTCATGTCATCCTGACTCAAAGACAGTGAATGGATACCATGTACACTAGTGGCCATATTATTGCCAGTTCGTCTGTACATGTTAATTTTATTTGTTTTCTCAAGAATTGACAATAACCTTTTTGTGGGAGGAAACGTGATCACAGAAGCAGAACATGCAAACTCTGCACAGAGGCACCAGTCTGGCTCAAACCCTTCAGACAATATTTTACTCATCTATGCTGTTCTTGAGTTTTCGGTCATAGCCACTCATCCTGACAGAGCTGTACAATGAGTCCAGTAGTGCCTCAAACACTATGAACATGAATCCTTATTTTCAAAGACTTTTGGCCTGGTAGGATTTGTAACACAATGGTGGTGTGCAGTAATGTACTGTAGGTCAGCTGTTCATTCCCACAAAATTATCCAGGAAGAATCTGTGCAATCCGATGGCCACTGTAATATGCTTTCTGTGTAAAAACCTATAACTTTGACTGTTTTAAACGTCAAAATATGCACATTTGATAGCTGAATTAAAATGGACTTGACAAAACACTCAGTTAACATGGCACCAATGAATAACTATCAAGTTAGTTGTGTGAGTAAATATGATCTGGACAAGTCATGTCCATCAATGTGAATAAGACGCAGGTTAAAAAAATCAACTTTTTATGTTTTACAAATGTTTCCTTCCACTACACAGAAATATATGATATAACTTGTGCTTGTCTTGGAGAGGTGTTATATTTGGCTCAAATCGGTTATGTATGTGAAGCTGCCTGTTTCTGAATAACTTTTACATTCCCCTTTCAATCACTGATACAGTAACTGCTAATGATAAGAAACTTGCTTACATTTTAGATTGAGCATTGGAACAAGGTTTGCGGGGAACAACAGTATACAGTAAGTATCAACTGCAGTATATAAGATATTAGTCAAATTTAACCACTGTTTTTAAACCTTAGATTGTAATCAATATATGTAGTATTAAATATGATATCTTAAGTAATTTAATGATCTCACCAAAGTACATTTATAAGAAATTTCCCCCACTGGCAATAGAAAAACTGAGTTACTTGTCTTCCTTCCTCTGAGTGGGCCCACTGAAAGGGAGAACATTGAGGGAAAGACCCTTATGACACTCAGATATGTCATAGCAGTGTAAGCACAGCTGCAGTTAATACAATTATTAGATGGTTGATTTGATTTTGCTGTACCAATTGGCTTTTTTGCCGGACCACTTAAGCGGAGCTGGCCTAGAAGAGCGAATATCGCTTACTAACTGGCTGACTACCCATTTTTTAAATAGCTAGGGGTTAGAGACGCAGACTACGGATCAACATGTCCCGTGTTTGACTCCCGTCACAGTCAAAACACATTATGCCTTAGGGTTCATTCAGGACAGATACAAACTTAACTGGGTACAACCTTCAGTAGCTACATAATAGGAAGCCTAAACTAAAACAGTTCTGGTGGATATTAGGATTTGTTCAGGATAGACAAACACTTCGCTGGCTACACAATTCTCTCATCTTTTCTCTTGACGAAAAAGTCAGTTATCGTCACCTGTATTGATAGTTATTATATAAATGCCATTCACAAATGGCTAATAAGCTGTTAAAATGGCCAGTGGCAAAAGCCATACAGTTCATAGATGCTATTTGTGGTGGGGGTAAACTTAATAAGAAGCGTTGGTCAATGTAACACAATGCGTAATGGTGTCTAGTGAAATATTACTGGCTAATAAGCATTTATAACGGCCAGTGGCAAACGTCATACATTTCATAGATGCTATTTGTGGTGGAGGTGAACTTAATAAGAAACGTTGCGCAGTTTAACATAATGCTTAATGGTGTCTAGCGACATATTGAAACTCGGCGTGATGTTAATGATCTACAGTAATGTCGAAATGCTACACCACCTCTCGGCAGATGTGTAGCTCTGTGGTGTAGTGGTTGAAGACACGGTCTCGTATGTGGGAACCCACCCGGGTTTGAATCTAGGGAGGGCATCAACGATCATCACTTTTTATTGCGGGCCAGCTGAACTAGGCTTGCCTGCTTTCTTGTTTCTTTTACCTTGGTATGATACATCTGTGATAATTGTCCATTGTTGTGAATCCACGTCTTCCTTCTTTTGGTGATTCCCATTTTTCTGGCGGGAGTGCTGACATGCATTAAGTTTGTTTAAAGAAATGGTAAAATATGAAATCCTACTTTTTAAGGACTTTTCAGTGAATCTTAGTGTGTCCTTATTTTCTGTTTTTTTCCCCCTAGCTACACCAGGGATGGATCCAGCTGATTACTGGCAATTTGGAGGAGGATTGTTCTTTATCTGCTACATTGCACTGTCATTTCTGGTACAGATTCATTGACCTTTTGTGCTATTTTTTGATTTGACTTTATTTGTAATTAAGTTTCCAACTGCACTTTAATTGAAACAGTGAAACACTTGTAGATGTATCAATTTCTTTTGTATTTCTTCAGTATGTTTTCAGTTGAGGATATTTCACAGTAATCTTAAAGCTTATATTTTGAGAATTTTAAGAAACGTCTACTGTTAACCAGTACAGTAGTTTAAATATTCAATTAATTTAAGGTTTGTACTGTAATTCTACAAAACCAGATTCATTATTGTATTTTAGATTGTACATTTTTAACATTACTTGACATAATTAAAGATTAAATCTAAACACAATCAATGCAAGTTAAAGTTTGAGATGATTTTAATTTTGTCTTCCAAAATTATTTTACAATCTTGAGCGTGTGTTAACACTTTATTGAAGGTGTTTGTTTGTAATAATTATGAAAAAATCAGTAAAATAAACGTTTTTCTCTGCTGAACATTTAGTGCCGTCGCTTTTGTTGAATGTGTTTGCTTGTAATAATTTAGGAGAAATCTGTAAAATAACAGTTTTTCTCTGCAAAACCTTTAATGAAAATGTCTGTAAATGTATTGTTTTTGCCCTTTATTTCAATTAGGATATTTTACTTTAATTTTAAGGTATTTGTTTGGCAGCCGTAGCTGCCAGTCATTTGACCGTTTTTATTTTTTTTACAGTGTGTTAAAAGCTCAGTATTAATAAATGTTTCTAAGACGTCGACCTGATTACGAGGCAGATTGCCGGCAGCAGCCCTTTCAGGATTGTTTGTGACTTGGTCTTAGTGATTTAGGAGTCCTCTTGACTACTCCTAACTTTTCAGATTTAGGAGCTGGTTTTAGAGCTAAAACGCTTTGTGAAATACTCTTAGTGCAAAAATTTAGGAGTCCTAAAGTTAGGACTGACGCCCATTTTTTTAAGAGTTACTCCTAAATCAGCAAGTTAGGAGCTACTTTTAACATCCTATCGTGCTCTGTGCATGTATAAAATGCTGAACAGGCACAGTTGACTTAAATTTTGGATCAAGATGGTGGAATAGGATCTAAGACACTGAATGGCTTGATGAGTATTAAAATGTGAATCACATAGCCTTCTCAGTCACCAGGTCTCAAAAAAATTGAATACCTATGGGAGATTTTGGGCTGACAGCATTTCAGATGTCAGCCCATAGACAGCACTCCACCACCTCATCAAAACACCAAATAAGGGAATATCTTTTCGAAGAATGGCATGCCATTCCTCCAGATGGAGTTCCAGAGACTCATAGAATCTGTGCCATGGTGCATTGAAGCAACATCTGTGGTCTAGTTGTTTAATAGGGTGCAACAGAGCTGACTGTAAAACTAATTCCAAAATGTTTTATTTACATGTGTAACAAGACATTGTGTCAAGGCCGTAATTACAATATATATTGTGTGTGTGTGGGGGGGGGGGTCACATCCCCAATATCCAAATATGCTCAAAATGTCCCCCCAATATGCTGATATATAAATTATAAAAGAAAAATGCGCTATGCTACGACAGGCAACCATGTCCGGCCGCCCAAAAATAATCATTAGCAAATGTAAACATAATCATAACTAAACTTTAACAAATTGCCGTTATTATTACTACCGGTTCTAGTTTTATAGTTTACTACAGATCTGCGTGTGGTTTGTCCAAGTGCCCCAGCAGAAGCCGTTGGTCGACTGTTGGTAGGTACAATCAATGTTGAACACTGTACTGTTTCTCTATCTCAATAGAGCAACATTAATTATGATGTTGTAGGAACAACAACGTGAAATCAGATTGTGTAAATATTGATGGTTGAGTCTTAGAAATATTTAAAACATTTTGGAATGTTTTTATTGGGGGGACACCCCCCCCATGACTCCATGGCTACGGTCTTGCATTGGGTTATTACTAAAACATAAATCATGTGGAATACAGTAACATCCTACAGTATGTTTTGTAATTACCTCTTGTTTTGCCACAAGTGTAATAACCTATACTGATACATCATTATTCTATTGTAATTACAGTGTACCACCTGTGGTATTACACTGTTGTTAATACAGTTGTTGTTAATATGTATTTACATATTAGTTACATTGTAATAAGTGTTAATTTAAGGGAAAGTGTTTCTTGTTGTCATTTGAATTTATTCTTATTAGCTATTTTCTAATGGTCTCTCAAGGTGGAAGGTCTTCAGGACGAGAGTTAGAGTTGGATACACTTGGAAATCCTGGGAAATATTATAATCTGATCACAGCACAGTTTAGGTGTATGTCTAGGACAATTAATAATGTCAGCTGATTCCTCATCTGTTTGGTGGCTGTCTACGCTATGTGCTATATCAATAAAGTGGAACTATTGACAATAAAATGGGAACTCAGTAAAATTGAATTCTAAGAATTTGCTACCACTGTTTCATTGTTATTTGTCCAATTGCCTTAATATTAACTGTTTGCGATCAGTCCTAGTATGTTGAGGGAGGTGCTATTTCACAAAAACAGTGAAATGCCTGTTACGATGGACAAACGACTGGACCGGAACACTTGTTAATTAATGAGTGATATTATGTGCCACTTAAGTAACGATGCTTTCGGGAAATGCACCAATAAGACAATGAGGCACTTACGTGCATTTTACAATCATCTTAGTGCTTTGGGAAACCGGGTCTAGGTGAATTGGCAACAGGTCAGTAACATGATTGTGTATTAAAAGATCATTCCAGAGAGGATGGGCCTGTCAGAAGTGTGGATGGGGAGGGGTTCAGCACTCTGTGAAAGACAGTACAATATAAGAACGTTTCTCAACATAAAATTGCAAGAGTTTGGGGATCTCATCATCTATGGTACATAAAATCATTAAAAGATTCAGAGAATCCGGAGAAATCTCTGTATGCAAGGGTCAAGGACGATAACCAATATTAGATATCCATGAGCTTTGGGCCCTTAAACGGCACTGCATTAAAAACAGACATGATTCTGTAGTGGACATCACTGCATGGGCACAGGAACACGTCCGAAAACCATTGTCTGTGAACACAGTATGTCGCTGCATCCACAAATGCAAGTTAAAACTCTACCATGCATAGAAGAAACCATAAATGAATAAGATCCAGAACCACTGCTGCCTTCTCTGGGCCCAAGCTCATTTAAGATTGAGGCAAAGTGGAAAACTGTTCCTATGGTCTAACGAATCAAAATTTCAAAATTATTTTTGTGAATCATGGACGCCGCGTCCTAAAGAGGAGAGGGATCATCCGGCTTCTCATCATTGCACAGTTCAAAAGCCAACATCCGTGATGGTATGGGGGTGCATTGGTGCACATGGCATGGGTGACTTGCACATCTGTGAAGGCACCATTAATGCTGAACAATATATACAGGTTTTGGAGCAACACATGCTGCCATCCAGACAACGTCTTTTTCAGGGAAGGCCTTGCTTACGTCAGCAAGACAATGCCAAACCACATTCTGCACGTATTACAACAGTATGGCTCTGTAGTAAAAGAGTCTGGGTGCTAAACTGGTCTGCCTGCAGTCCAGACCTGTCACCCATTGAAAATATTTGGCACATTGTGAAACGAAAAATATGACCCCAAACTGTTGAGCAGCTGAAATCCTATAGCAAGCAGGAATGGGAAAATATTTCACTTTCAAAACTACAGCAATTGGTCTCAGTTCCCAAATGATTACAGTGTTGTTGAAAGAACAGGAGATGCAACACAGTAATAAACATGTCCCTGTCCCAACTTTTTTGAAACGTGTTACTGGCATCAAATTCAAAATGGCCATATGTTTTTCCAAAAACAATAAAACATTTCTGGTTCAACATTTTATGTTTTCTTTGTACTATTTTCAATTAAATACAGGGATAAATGATTTGCTCATCATTACATTCTGTTTTTATTTGCATTTTAAGCAGTGTCCCTACTTTTTTGGAAACAAGGTTGTATAATAACAGAACACACTATCAGATTTTATAATCGTAGGGTACTTACATTGTTTTTTCAATTTGTTTGTGTGACTTGAATGTATTTGGATGAATGATGGCGGGCGGGTGTGCATTTGTGCTCTGTTCAACAGTCTGGGTAAGTGGTCAGTCAGGTCAAGTGTTTAGCAGTCTTATGGCTTGTAGATGTCTGAGCCTCTTACTATGAGATCCAGTGGCGTCGTTAGCCCTGGGCGTCCGGGGCTATAGCCCCGGGTCTTTTATGAATAGCCCCGGATCTCAAACGGACCAAATAATAATAATAATAATAAAAAAATAGCCCCTGATCTATTCATCTATAATTCTGATCGTGCATTATGACAATGTAGATGTGTAGGCTGCTAGCGTGTACATCGACATTTTCTGCATGTACATTCAAAACCCTGTACTTTCTGTCCCGGACGGGGCGGGGGGGTGGGCTATGCCTCGAATGTATTGTGATCCTAGCGACGCCTCTGGTGAGATCTACTGCCTCGATACACTCCCGGTCTGACCAGTGTTAGGCAAATGATCAGCCCGTGGCTTGAGTATGAAGTGTCCTTGACAATGCTGCAGGGTTCTGTCAGGTATTTTTCTGTTGACTTTAGAGGGGCGGACAGTACATATCTTGTGACACTTCTGTGTAAGAAGACTCAATAACTCAGAAGTGAACTGACAATAAGTGGATGTTACACTGGGGCATGACATAATGATGGCAGCAGAATGTTTGACATCAAGCTATGCTAGAAATCGCAACAGAAATTAGTTGAATTATGTATTATTGGCACTGGTAATATTCCTAGGATGTGATCTCCTGCTTAGTGAGGCACTTCACATTGAGGCCCATTTGTGCCCATCTCACACAGGAAGTACAGAGAAAAGTGCAGGGCTAAGGAACAAACAGCTGTGTCAGTGTTATCCAGGTGGATCCTATTTAAGAGGCAGATTTTTGAAAAGTGAAAAAACAACAACCTAAAAGACCTTGTATTTGCATCATCTTGCATAATTGAGTCTTTAAGTAATTCAAAAGTAATTACTATTAATCGTTTTCTCTGGCTGGTTGCCCTGTGAAGCTGCTGTGCCTGTGAGGAGACCACAGAGAGGCCAATGAAGGTTTTCAAATAAATTAGCCAGGCCTTGACAAGTTAGGTTCCTATCCATCTAAACTAGCATGTGTAGAACTTTCTTCCAAGCATCCTCCTGGAAAGCAACTGGCACGGAACAGGCATTCCTCCAGCACAAACCAAACACACTATTTTGTTGCAAAAGCCTTCATATCTATTGCAAGGTCCCGCACCTCCTGGGTAATTGGTTGTATTATAGCTGGTGGTCATGTAAGAATGGGACATCAATCTCAATTAGATCAACTAGTGTTACCAGGATTTTTTGACTCAGGGAGCTGAGGCAGGGCTAAGTTGATGCCTGAGGTCTTGATCACTTGGGTTGGTGATCAGTCGCATACAGCAGTTTGGACTCAAGTGACGTGGATCTCATCGCTGCGCATGTCGGTAGGCTCAACTGAAGTCCAATGGTGCATTCCTGAATTATTCTTGCGGCTGCTAATTGGGGTGCTAAGCTTATTCTTAGGGGTGCTTTAGTCCTGTCTTGCCCCGGCCTGGTGTTGACAATGGTTAGATCCTTAAAGTTGTCCATTGCAGACTCAAACCGTGCTTTGTGGAGTAGGCTATAGGGAAGATGGAAATGAATATACTTGTGTTTGACATTTGTCAACAGACACAATATTCCTTTGTGTGACCAAAAACGTGGAAATCTGAAAAACAACAATGTGTTCCATTCTTGCTGCGCTCTCGGTTGTATTATGTCTGCTTGGTAGAGTTTGGAAAGTTCACTCAGAGTTTCTTCATTCTGTCTAGTCCAATTTACCAACCCCTTCAGGCACAACTAAACCTGAACCACAAAGCAGTCTCTCACATGGAACAAATTAACCATCAGGAGGAGCAGATAAATCTGCTTCTCTCCTGCTCTTTCTGTCTATTCTTCTGCCTATCTTTGCTCCTGCTCACATATTCAGTTTCTCTCATTCTCTCCAACCTTCTAAACAAATAGAATGTTGAGGGGCAAATAGAAATTGAAAAAAGCATAGCTTGTGTATCTGTTTTATTCATTGGATTGTCATGGGCAATGTTAATCAAGGTGTGTGTGTGTTTGTTTATGCAGATCAACCAACTTGGCCTTGTGTTCGTGTGTGTTTGTACATAGCCGGTGCCCCGCTGTCTGGTCCCCAGTGAGTGTCCATAGTAAGTAGGGAACGACAGAGGGAACACTGCTTAATACTGGGGATTCAGATTCAGATCAACATTACATACCCTTTTATTCCTCCCTCATACAGTATTAATGAAGATCTCTCTTTGCTTTTAATTAGCCTTTCCATCATAACAGTGCCAGCCCAGTCTGTACCACATGACCCTACAACATTACTGCCCTTCCGGGTGGACGTGGTCTCTAATTTTAGGCCCGCGGTGCTGTGCACACATGACTGTGACGGATTTAGACACAAGTGCACTAAACACTTTGGTGGTTTAGTTCAATCTTTAGAGATGCACTAAATATAACACCTATTTTGATCCACGACTGAAAAGCAAATGAAGATACAGGGCAAGGTTATGAATAGAAAAAATGTACCTAAAGGTACACTCTGGTCACATGATCATACGTTTGAAATCTCTTTCAAATTGAAAAGTCCCACCTTGCCAAAAAATCTTTGGATGAGAGGAAAACATAAGAGTGACATGAGACTCTAACCTATCAAAACAGGGAGAGCAGTGCATCCCCTGTTCCCAAACAACAACTGAATATCATTTTGAGTGGGATTATGATTGGTGCTGATATGTCTGAGACAGGGTTCCATGATAATGGATTGCTGACTGAAATGTGAAACACTTGCTCAGTTCCATGCATGTCTTCATATATGCCTCTCCCCCTCCCTCAACATCACTCTCACTCCCCCTCTTTATCTTCTCCTCCACCCCATCTATCGTAACACTCCAACTGTGTGTTTGTTGTTTCTACCTGAAGCCTTTCTAGAGAAGAACCAAAATAGTTATCCACAAGGCAGACCCTTTGAAATACATTGTGCTTGCAAAATCCAATAGGCATCAAAGTTGAGAATATATCTTTCATGTTTCCAGCCTCCAGTAAACTAGGATTTGAGTGAAAATCCACTCTGATTTTCTCTGTGTGTTGTAGGGCATACAATCTGAGTCAGGGGCGGTGGAATGATCAATAAGCTTTGAGGTGAAGGGTGTTCAATCAAAACCCCTGTCTTTCTAATGACTTGGGTTGTGAAATTGACTTGCAAGCTCTTGACACAACCTGACCACTTTCATGTAATATGACCTTGACACTGTGCAAAGCTTCGTGCAAATTTATTGAGCATTAAAAGAAAAACAAACTTTACACATTAGAATATTTTTCAAGTGATTTTTTTTTCTCTGAAAACCCATTGAGACCCATGCCTTAAAGTTAGATAACATGCAGAATATAAAAATAATTTTATGAAAAAGCTATTCTATGTTCTTATTACACTCACATGAGCAAAACCTAACCTTAAATTGAGTAAAAAAAGTTTTAATCCACTGGAGCATAGATAAAGCTGCCTGGAAGAAGACAAGTTCAGATAGGAAAAACTGCATATTCCTTTTAACCTTTTCTTTGAGAACAATGCAAGTGCAATGTCTTGGCATGAGGTTCTGTTCCTCTGAGGTACCTCTCTACCAGGTCATGAACGTGGGTTGGCAACATCATGCTAGTACAACCAGCAGCATAGCAGAAATGACTGAGATCCCTGACTGACATAAAAAGTCCACAATGTTTAGATGATGAATCTGAGACTGATTGAAGCGATCCCTACATCAGCTGACACAGCAGTTTCCTGGCTGAACTAGCTTTGCTTTTTGATGTTTCAAAGCATTCCTCCAGATTCACACAAAAAAGTCTCACTGACCACAGAATTAAAGTTTTGCTATGGCCATACCAGTTCCCTGACTCAAAACCCATTGTAAATGGGTTTTTAGTATGAATATAACCTTAGTTCCCTGATGGACAAAACAATGTACAACATCTAGGGGCAAAGCCGTGGGAAGAAGGGGTAGCTGTTCAATACCACGCCGCTCTTAGCAATCACCAGCACCCCCGGATGCTGGAATTCAATACACCTGGGATGGGTCAATACAACTGGGATGTGTCCCCTAGACAGCTGTGTTGGCCTGGGGGAAAGATAAAGAGGAGAGACCACGAGCAAGCCTGAAGGATCTGGATATATTCTGTATGGATGGATAGCAGCAGATCACTTGCTGTGTTCTCTCACCTCATACAACACTGAAGACTCAACATTCTCATAATTGAAGAGGACGGTATACAAAGTGCTAAATGCAGAAGGAAAAATGAAGGTAAATATTGTGTTCACAGTTGCTTTGATGTATGTCACAACCAAACAAAACCACAAAAAGTATGCAATTTTGCATTAACCACCCCACTCCCCAAAAAAACTGTTAAGTTGCACGTGCCTACAGAACACACAGTAAAGACCAAAGAACTGCCTGACAGTATCAGAAACAAAATAATCGTCAAACATAGATTCCTAAGATTGTAAAGAGGCATTTTGTGATATTTGGACAAGTGGTGCTGTTGAGGGCTCCTTGACTTCATCTTTAGGTTAATCTCTCAGGACCTTGGAATTTCTTGTTGGCACAGGCCATAGACATTTGCGGTCAACTGCCTAGAATCTGACAAGAAGATACTCACTCTCAGATGTTGTCTAAAGTTAGTTGGAACGGTTGAGATAGAGCCTTGCACATCTGCTTAAGATCTGAAAACAGCTTCAGCCCGCCACAACTGCCTCATACTTATGTAAGACAGATCAAATGGCAGAGGAAAACCCCACTGCTGAAAGAAACAAAATAAAAACATGTTGAATTTTGCAAAACTCCATCTAACAAGCCTAAATCCCTTTGGGAAAATGTCAGATGGTCAGATGAAACAACAGTGGAGGTCTCAGGCAAAACAAAACTATGTTTACAGGTGACTAAATGAAGCATTTAGTCACCTGTAAAGTAATGAACAAAGTAATGAACATCCTACCTAAAGTAAAATGTGGGGGAGGATCAATAATGCTGTAAGGTAGGTTTGCTGTCTCTGATATTGTGGAACTTGAACGTGTGAAAGCATTATGAATTTATACATTTATTCATCATGGTGTTTTGTAGCACAAAGTTCAACCTAATGTCCAAAAATGGGGTCTCTTTTGAAGGAAAATCCAAAACAAATGAACAGGCACTCAGGAAGAAATTATGGATTGTTCTGAAGAGGCCAGCGATGACTCCAGATCTAAATCCCATACAGAATCTATAGCGAGAGCTGAAATCAGCAGATGTCCGAAGGTACACCTCAAATATGTTACAACCCTGTTTTCCAAAGAAGTTAGAGACGCTGCGTAAAACGCAAATAAAAACAGAATGCAATGATGTGCAAATCATTTAATCCCTATATTTATTTGAAAATAGTACAAAGATAACATATCAAATGTTGAACCAGAGAAACGTTATTGTTTTTGGAACATATGGCCGTTTTGAATTTGATGCCAGCAACATGTTTTGCAACAAAAAAGTTGGGACAGGGACATGTTAAGTACTGTTTTTTTAACAACACTAAGCGTTTGGAAACTGAGACCAACTGCTGCATTTTTAAAAGTGAAATATTTTCCCCATTCTTGCTTGATATAGGATTTCAGCTGCTCAACAGATCAGGATCTCCTTTGTCATATTTTTCGTTTCATAATGCACCAAATGTTTTCAATGGGTGATAGGTCTGGACTGCAGTCAGGCCAGTTTAGCGCCCAGAATCTTTTACTATGGAGCCATGCTGTTGTAATGCGTGCAGAATATGGTGTGGCATTGTCTTGCTGAAATAAGCATGGCCTTCCCTGGAAAAGACATCTGAATGGCAGTATATGTTGCTCCAAAACCTGTATATATTGCTCAGCATTAATTGTGCCTTCACATACATGCAAGTCACCCATGCCATGCGCACTAATGCACCCCCTTACCATCATGGATGTTGGCTTTTGAACTGTGCACTCATCTCTGCATACAGAAATTTCTCCGGATTCTCCGAATCTTTTAATAATATTATGTACTGTGGATTATGAGATCCCCAAACTCTTTGCAATTTTACATTGAGAAATGTTATTCGTCAATTGTTGCGCTATTTGCCCGTGCAGTCTTTCACAGAGTGGTGAACCCATCCCCATCGTTATTTCTGAAAGACTCATCCTCTCTGGGATGTTCTTTTTATTCCATATTGTGTTACTGACCTGTTGCCAATTACCCTAATTAGTTGTGAGGTTCCAACAAAAGACTGGAATTTCTTTTGTATTTCCAGTCTTTTGTTGCCCCTGTCCCAGCTTTTTTGAAACATGTTGCTGGCATCAAAATCAAAGTGGGCATATATTTTTCAAGGAACAATAACATTTTTCAGTTTCAAATTTGATATGTTGTCTTTGTACTATTTTCTATTGAATATAGGGTTAAATGATTTGCCCATCTTTGCATTCTGTTTTTATTTCCATTTTACAGTATCCCAACTTTTTTGGAAATTGGTTTGTAGAATATTTTTTTTACTGAAAAGTATGTCGAATTGCCTGTATAGAAGTGCAGGAAGCTTACTGATGGCTAAAGGAACTGTTTAATCACTGTTATGATTACATGATATGCGATCAAATTTATTTTTTTATATTTTTTTGTAGAAACATATGTATTAATCAAATATATTTCAGAGATGTGTTCGAGACCACCTAAAGCGAGACCAAGTCAAGACCAAGACCGAAGCTAATCGAGTCCGAGTCAAGACCAAGACCAAAGGGAGGCGAGACCGAGACCGGAACAGCAGGAAAAGGGTCGAGTCCGAGTCAAGACCAAGACCAGAATAACACAAGTCTAATTCGAGACTGTGATTCTAGATGCATCAGATAATCACCTTAATATGACCTCAAATTGTACAGCCTTTTTGTATTCATATTACGGAAGTATGGTATATTTCCCATTAATACTGAATTGGCAGCAGGGGAGTTTAAATTGCAGTAAAAACATATTGAGCCTTACCACTAATTTAAAATTGAACTACTTTCACTGCATTTACATAGAAAAACCTAAGTAGGTGTTTTTTATTGGTCTTTTGACCAGTCATATCAGCAATAAATAACAGATGATAGCTGATTTCATTGACATGATCCCGAGCATGCAGAGAAGAATGAAGTATGCGACTTCCTGTGTTTGCATATGCACACATTTTTTTAGGGACTAATAGTAAAGACATGTCACTTAATGTGTAAAAATTATTATTATTTTTTTTTACATCCAATCCAATCTATCTCCAATTCATCAGATGAATGATGCCCATAAACATTCAAGTAGCTTTATGAAATGAATATACACAATAATATCAACATGAAAATTAACCAGTGCACACTTTGTAATGTTCCACCGCAAACACTTGTATGAGAATGTTCCAAATACATTCTCTGCCCTACCTGAAATTCAAAACAGGTGACATTATCAATATATAATATTTCTATATTTAGCCTACTTCACATTCAGATTTTCTGAATTATAAAAACATGTACTATTAGCTTTAAATCAACTATGTTTTTGTGCACATTTTTGTTATGTAGAATTAAGTCATGTGCATAACTTAGTCATATGGAGAACAACAGATTTTATGCCAGCAGTCTTCAAAATAGACAAACTGTAACACAGTGCACCATAACACATTTAAAACTAAACAGGTCCAGAGGGCTATTCTGTAGTATCCTTTTTATCACTCACCTCAGCATCCACCCTACTGTCCCTCTCATCTCTCTGACTCTGCTTCTGGTTCAGACTCACTTTGCTAAATGAGTGAAATAATACAATCAGATATCCATAGTGGACATCCCATAAAATAGAAGTTTCAGATCTATTACTGCCTAGGTGGTCTTCTTTATTACAGAACATGATGAATAAACTATTACTCTGTTAATGATGCCTAACGTTTCCAGCAACTTCTTTTTTTGCAAAGTTTCAGATATCATCTGCTGTCTATGTCTTGTTCATGATCGGTCTTGCCCTGCAGCAAAATAAAATGACAACACCATCCCAAGCAACGTTATGAAGGAAAAAATACATTTTCAGCGCAATCTAAGACAGCCAGCATCCAATTCAGACAACAAATGGCACAACAAGCTATGTCAGAGCTGGAATGGATGGGACTTTTGACAAACTGGCCACTAACTTAATATTCCAGCAAGGCTAGCTACTGTACCTAACGATAGAGGCTACTGCGCTGTAGTTCAGTTCTAGCTTGACTGTTCGGGATATTAGCGGTCAGTAGCTATGCTTGTCAAAAGTCCATGACCCATCCCAGTTCTACTGAATTCCAATTGAAGTTCGAACAAATAATACTATTCAAAATTCAAGTGAATGGGCAAGTACCTTGTCATTATTTTACTGATAAAGATGAGTTAGTTGAAAAGTGGATATTTACCATCCATAAATAAGGCGAAGTCAGGTCTGTCTGAGATCGGATCTCCCGCTACAAATTCACTCATAGGACGCCCGTACAAAGGTATAGGGTAAAGCATGACATGGATTTCAAGAGAGATCGGTTTAATTCATAAAAGGCAAGTGGAATGAATTTGGAAAGTGGGCTGGCCGGGCTTTGAAATTGGGAGAAATAGGGTTGCTGCCTTATACTGCCTCAGGCTACAGAGAGGCATTGGCATCTAAAACTTGCAAGTGTGTATGTTTGTGTAAGTTTTGCTGTCCTGCAAGGACAGTGACACAAGGACATTTTGCCACTGAAGGGACATTTCTTCAGTTCCAAAGTCTTTTTTGGGGGGATCAGGTTAAACGATAAAATTTGGTCTAAGGTTATGGTCATGTTTAGGGAGTTACGTGAAGGTTTAGAGTTAAAGAAAATAGGATTTTGAATGAAAATAATGTTTTGAGTTGCCACAAAAAAGAAAAGCAAAAATGTCTGTGGGTGTGTGTGTGGTCATTGCCATCCAGTGAGGTCAGTGGCTGGGTAAAAACTGAGTGACATAGGCCAACCAAAACCTCATATACCTCACATAATTATTTCTAAAACAAAAACAAGAGAATAGTTATCTGTGATTTAAATTTGTAAATATTGTCTCAATACTTCCTAAAAATCCCCCTATTTCTCCATGCACTCATTGCAATTAAACATTTTGGCTGTAGCTCCGGACAAACATAGCCTACATGATTCTGCTTATTGTCAATAAGCAGAATCATGCAGGCTATTTTTGTCAATTATTGATAGTATATTCTAGACGTGTTATGTATGACACGTTACATATCATGGCATGTGTTGTTGACTGTGGTCCAGGGAGGGCAGACTGGTCAAGTGAATTTGCCACAAAGCAAAAGCCACAATGCTTTTACGATCTTTATGAGATGGCACAGGAGTAAGACACAGCATGCATTGCATCTGTTTGTAAGCTTTAATGTGCTATAGAAGGGAGAATACTGTAATGACTTGGACATTCAGTCAGGCAAGTGCACAGGTAAGGCTCAACCTGTGCCCCTTTGCTACCTAGTGCCCTTTCCAGCTGACACGTGCTCATCCGCCCTGGCAACGTACATCATTCACTCCGTCTTTTTTCGCACGCCACTCACTCCAACACACAGTCCGTCCATGTGAGCCGACAACTCCACCCACTTTTTTAGATTCAACACAAGCCCCTTGGAAGGTCTGTGCACGGTACTGCATACAGTATTTACTGTAAAAATATGCCAAGTACTGTGTTATTAGTGTTGTGCTTCTAATGATGGTAACCTTTGTTTCTTATTTCCAATTATGCTTGAACTTTAATTTGAATGGACTTCTATGTATATGTTTGATAACCATACAGTGGAACTGTACAAGAACAGACAATTCAGTAAAAAGCAGATGTCACTTAATCACATTCATTTTTAACCTAGCATAGCACAATATTTTGCTAAAATATAGCTAGCAAGCTACACTTTGCCACATAACAGACATATTATACATGTTAAATCATTTAAAATTCAAATGGCGAAGCACTAAAAAATACAGTACATATCTCAGGTGATTTTCACATTTGTATAATAAACCACTTATTTCAGGTTTATTCAACAGTGACCTGCTAATGGTAAAGAAAAATACATTTAGGACTAAGTCCACTTAAAAAAAAAAAAATCCATTAGTTTATCCTTGTGGTCTGGAAAAAATGGAAATATTTTTGAAGCGCATGTTAATTTCAATTTTGTGAGATTGGGAGATATTGTTTATGGTAGCTAGCTTTGATAACATTACCTCAGAATCAGGGCATGAAACCACCAAAATACTGTTTGTATACATGCCCATATAGACACAGTTTATCCATCAACATATTTATGGAAATATGCATGTGTAACTACAAAATCTGCTGCATTAAATGAATTAAGCTAGTGTGATAGGTGAAACAGTGACTGGAGTCTGGAAAACATTTCTAATTGTTTCAATGGACTGGCGAAGGAGATCTACCATCTCCTTTTCCTTCCGCCTTTCTCCTGTTGTTATAGCTATCCTCTTTTCCATATTTTTTCCCGTCAATCCCTCTCAATTAAATTTTCTATGTAAACCTAATTAGGAATTCCCATAGGTTCTGGTTACAGTTAGTTGGTGGTTCAGCCACTGGTTTCTGGGTCACACGGAAACGCTAGGGACTTTATAGAGCTCCTAACACAGGAACTATTAGCACACCAAAAATACTGTGTTTGCATCTTGTGTGGAAGTATCTTAAGACGTCAAGCACAAATTATACCCATGCACACTTCCTGTGGTAAAGGAGGCAAAATAAATAAACAGAGTGACACATACATATTTACACTAATTACTGAGTCCCCTGTGTTCTTAGAAAAGTAGGCTGCAAGTCATTCTTATACATGCTGATGTGAATGCAAGCACTAATAGAAACTATTACATAACAATTGAGAAGGAAATAAAGGCTACCATTACAGAGGTAGTAGGTACATTTTGCCATGACAGCATGGGGTACCTATCTATCACCTGCTGTGTTTTTAGATGAGTGACAGGCAACAGGGGCTTAAGGCACAGAATTTGACCAATACACAAATTGAATGAGGCCTCAATGTATTGAGGAGAGGAGCGTGCCACAATCACAAGTTGATGCAATTAAAGAATTCCCAGTGACACACATGCTTGGGGCTGTCCTATGTTCCTGGAACAAATGGCCTAGTAAATGGAAAATGGAGTAGCTGCCTCATTTCCCTGCAGTGACAGAACATCTCTTGCTCACACCTCAGAGGTGAGGGTTGACTGGAAGCCAACACTTGTGTCTGGCATTGTAATGGCTTAATTTAAACCGCTGGGGTCAAAATCAGACAAATGTGCTCTAAGTCTGGCCCTTACCATGTGACACATAGCTGATGATCTTCTCCACTTATGACCAAAATTGAAGTTGTGTAAGTTGAGGATTTGTGTGTAGTGTTTTATCATTTTCATCTGAAGTAGCCTACCCTTTGATAAAAGTGTTCTGGAATCCTCAAAAGGTGCTTTGAGGTTTTCAGGTGAAACCATTAACAGTTAATGAACCTTTCAGGTATGTATGGAAACATAAATGTACATGTATAGAAACATGTACATTCACCACACATGGACTTATCATGAGTGACTTGGAACCAGTTCTCACTCTGACCATCTGTTGAATATTTTGTATGTTCTATATTTGCTTTTACACTTAGGTCCCGAAATAATTGGACACTGACACAAGTTTTGTTATTTTGGATGTTAACCAAAATATATTCAAGTTACAGTAAATGAATGAATATGATCTTGAAGTGCAGACTCTCAGCTTTAATTTGAGGGTATTCATATTTAAATTGGAGGAAGGGTTTAGGAATTACAGCTCTTAAATATGTAGCCCCCTCTTTTTCAAGGGACCAAAAGTAATTGAACAATTGACACAAAAGCTATTTCATGGACAGGTGTGGGCTATTCCTTTGTTATTTCTACATCAATTAAGCAACAAAAGGTCTGGAGTTGATTCCAGGTGTGGCATTCACATTTGTAAGCTGTTGCTGTGAACCCACAACATGTGGTCAAAGGAGCTCTTAATGTAAGTGAAACAGGCCACCCATAGGCTGCAAAAAAAAATCCATCAGAGAGGTAGCAGGAACATTAGGAGTGGCCAAATCAACAGTTTGGTACATTCTGAGAAAAAAAAGAATGCACTGGTGAGCTCTGCAACACAAAAAGGCCTGGACATCCATGGAAGACAACAGTGGTGGATGGATCATAGGATCCTTTCCATGGTAATGAAAAACCGCTTCACAACATCCAGCCAAGTGAAGAACACTCTACAGGAGGTAGGCATATCATTATCCAAGTCTACCATGAAGAGAAGACTTCACAAGAGCAAATACAGAGGGTTCTCCACAAGGTGCAAACCGTTCATAAGCCTTGAGATTATGCCTTGAGAAACGCCAGATTAGACATTGCCAAAAAAAAAAAACATCTAAAAAAGCCAGCCCAGTTCTGGAAAAGCATTCTTTGGACAGATGAAACTAAGATCAACCTGTACCAGAATGATGGGAAGAAAAAAGTAAGGAGAAGGTTTGGAACGGCTCATGATCCGAAGCATATCACATCATCTGTAAAACACTGTGGAGGCAGTGTGATGGCATGGACATGCACGGCCTCCAATGGCACTGGGTCACTAGTGTTTGTTGATGATGTGACAGAAGACAGAAGCAGCCGGATGAATTCTGAAGTTTATAGGGATATATTGTCTGCTCAGATTCAGCCAAATTCAGTGAAGTTGATTGGACGGCGCTTCACTTTACAGATGGACAATGACCCAAAACATACTACGAAAGCAACCCAGGAGTTTAAGGCAAAGAAGTGGAATATTCGGCATTGGCTGAGCAAATCACCAGGGGCCTCATGTATCAATCGTGTGTATGCACAAATATGCGCGTAAACCATGAGTATGCCAGTTTTGACGCAAAGGCTGGCATTTATCAATGTTGAACTTGATGAGAATGGGTGCATATCTCGACGCAAATTTCAACCCATGCGTATGCACAGCTTAGTTGTTGAATTGCAAAAATACCATGCTATTCTGCTAAAGCTGGTAGGGGATTGTCAACTGAAACACATGGGAATAAAATCTTATCAATAGAAATATGAATAGCCTACAGGAATGCGCAATGACTTCTTTCCAAGAGTCATTGTTCTTCTATAGCACTTCTGAAATGTTATAAACTTTCTTGGTCACATTGTCTAGGCTGCTGTTTCTTTTAAACGGTTACTGTACTGCCACGACCCAGTAAGTCCTCACTCGAAACTATACGGACCGCTGTCAAACTGCAGAGCCCCGCAACCCCACTCTGGTATGCCATTGCAGATATGCGTTCTGTAGGGAAAATAATAGTTAAGTCCTAGACCCACATGACTTGAACTGGGCTTGACCAATTCACTTTAATTTTGTCTGTATTGATATGTTTCTTGAATGTGACCTTGAAATGTTATGATTAGCCTAATGGCAAATGATTTCTTACTACAACCCTCCCACAGCGACATGTCAGTGTCCCCATCTAGGACTTTTCCACTCAGATCTCCCCAATGATGCCAGCGATCTGCTAGTCAATGGGAGAAATATCTGTCATACTTTGCCCACCTTCTGTAGTTTGGACACTGGTTAGGAGTGCAGCACATCGCTTTCTCGCGTCCACCTTGATTGATCTCTGACCACTTTATTTTATTTACAACAGCAGCCACGTCTTGCAATGCGGAATATTTTTGACTAGTTGTTGGGCTACTTGACACGTTTCGAAAAATGAAATGTTTTTAGATTCTATATCAGTTAATATTATGTGAATATAACATTATGGGAGATTTATTTTCTTGTTTTTTCTTACCGGTCTCCACCTTACTTCGTGTATCTACGTGTGTCTACTGAAATGACATAGTCAATAGGGCAAATTTTTGGCTTCCTTATATGGGTAACTGTAGGCGTTCATTGGGCGGAGACCGAAGTATAGTATGGGTCTGATTTATCAACGGAAGCATACGTATGTGTTGTGTACGCCAGTTTGAAAAATCCCAATAATTTGGTGCGCACGCAAATCGTAGGATTTCCACATACGCCAGAATTGAGTTAGAAACGTACGTAAGATTGATACATGAGGCCCCTGCTCTCAACCCGAGCAAGCATGCATTTCACTTGCTGCAGCAAAAACTTAAGACAGAAAGACGCATGAACAAACAACAACTGAAGACAGCTGCAGTAAAGGCCTGGCAAAGCATCACAAAAGAGGAAACCCAGCGTTTGGTGATGTCTTGCGTTCTAGACTTCAAGCAGTCATTGCCTACAAAGGATTCTCGACAAAGTATTACATTTTATTTATGATTGTGTTAATTTGTCCAATTACATTTGAGCCCCTGAAATAAGGGGACTGTGTATGAAAATTGTTGCAATTCCTAAACATTTCATACGATAATTTTGTTAAACCCCTTGAATTAAAGCTGAAAGTCTGCACTTCAATTGCATCTCGGTTGTTTTATTTCAAATCCATTGTGGTGGTGTACAGAGCCGAATTTATGAAAATTGGGTCAGTGTCCAAATATTTCCGGACCAAACTGTATATCAATGTCAAACTTGAATTAATAAAAATATTTAAAAAATACAAATAAAAAAATAGAAATAAGAGCAATAAGACTAGGGCCGGGTTTCCAGAGAACGTGGCACTTACTACAATGGCTTAACTATGCACGTAGCCTTAAGATGGAGTTGGGGTGTATACATTCAGCAGGCAAGAAAATGGCCTTAGCAAAATTCTACCCCCCTATTAATTTGATTCCTTTTGTCACTAGTGTGAAATAGTTTCTGTGGCACACACTAGTGGTCAACATGAGGTACTCAAATGTTTCTGAATTGTGCCAGACTTTGCAGTCCATGACAGAGATGGGAGAAGAATTATGAAAAAATTGTCTAATTTTCGTGCTTTCTGTCAGAGCTATGGCTAGATTTAAACCCAAACACACTTTGAAATATTCTAGTTGAATAAAACATGGGAGGGATAGCAGAGATTTTGGTGTATAATTCTGGAAAAGATACGTGGTTATAGACCAAAATGCTAGAAACAAATTAGTAGATTACAGTTCTAAAGATATTTCATAATTAATTTTTCAGTCTGGGCCCTGTCCTCAAATTTACATTTGTTTTGCTTTCATGGGCGAAATCGGCCTGTCTGCATAGGTGTTCAACTAGGTTGAGACCTGGTGACTGCGAAGGCCATAGCATATGATTCACATAATTTTCATACTCATAAAACCATTCGGTGACCCCTTGTGCCCTGTGTATGGAGGCCTTGTCATCCTGGAAGAGACCCAATAATGAACCTTCTTTCAAAGTCACTTCCTTTCCTCTTGCCAACTTGAGCCAAAATCGCTGTCAACTGGGCCTACTCAGCATTTTCATACATGCCACAGAGCATCATAAGATGTTAATTGCTAAATTGTGTTATGCAGGGCACCTATATGGAAGCATCTAGATTCGTAATGTCCCACCACTCATTAATTCAGGATTTTCCTTTAATTTGTCACCCGTCTGTAGGCCTAAGATATTAATGGATTCAAGAAATGGTCATTTATAGAGCTTACATTCGCCGTTCATCAGTGTCACAGTAGCTTGTCATTTCAATAATTTCTGCAGTATTAAAATGATTATTATAAATCTCCAGTCCTGTAAAATGCCCTAAAATTGCATGAAATGCATTTACAAAAGGCCACAAAAGTCTATTTACTAAAGTCCTCCAGCTCATCCCTTTCACTCTTATTGTTTGTTCTGGAATCTCGCAATTTACAAAAAAAAGCACTTGTTTAATTATGATTTTGGGGTAATGGGAGGGTCACATAAAAATATAGCTAGCTGAAGCAAGGGCCATCCATTTTCATTTCTGAGATCCAATTTGCTTCAGGTCTCCCAAATAATAAATAACATGCTCCCTAATCTACTTTGTATCATTTCCATCCAATTTGTTTGTTTTTGTAGCACTGCTGAGCAAGAACCTGGAAGTAAGGTTGTTGTGTGGTTTGCCATGTGTATCCTGTGGATATGACTATAAAATACTGGAAGCTGCAAGAATTTAAT
>JACXGI010011757.1:0-24271 GCA_016801175.1 Esox masquinongy | reverse complement strand
ACCACAGTAACATGTTATATTTCTCTATAAGACACTAATCTATACCACAGTAACATGTTATATTTCTCTATAAGACACTAATCTATACCACAGTAACAGTTTTCTGTTAAACACTAATCTATACCATAGTAACATGTTATAGTTTCTGTTAAACACTAATCCATACCATAGTAACGTTATAGTTCTTTATAAGTCACAAGCATAGATACATACTCACACACACACACGAAACTCTGATATTTCCATCCTTTTTCTATTCCTAAAACCTCTAAGTGTGCATCAATAGTTCTTTGTAGTCCAGTCTGGTTGTTGACAATAAGACTAGATTCAATTTCAGACTTCAAGCTAGCACACCCAATTCAACTAATTATCAACTTCTGAATCCGGGGAGCTAATTGAGGGCTACAGCAAACTGTTGAACCGTCTGGTGGTTCTTGAGGTCAGAGGACAGTTGCTCCACACACACCTAGCTGGGTGATTCTGGTACCTGTGGAATTAGTCAACCTTCTCAGCAGGTTTCCAGAAATTAAAAAGCTATTTAATTGGACTTTCTGTAATCATTGTCTTGGAAACCTGTCCTGTGTTCAAGCGTGCACAATCTCTCAATGTATCCCTAAATTCTGCCAGGAGAGCTCTCTGTTTGTACCTCCAGTATAAATGTATAAGTGTTTAAATTTTTTATGCAATAACATCAGCAATGTTTTTCCTTAAGCTCATACATTTCCAGACACTCTTCAGTTGTACTTTCAGGCCCACTAAAGGTTTTAATAAGTTTTATGACTGCCCATGTATTTTCACAGCACCTGGTTTCATTCTCTGGAATGAGACGAGCTTTGGTCTTCAGAGTTAAAGGAAAACACACATACATGGAAAAAAAACCTTTCAATGACCAGATGTGTTCCCACCGCCCACTACATACAGGTTGAGATCAGCAGCAGACCAGGTAACAAAGGAGAGCAGGGGAGAGGAGAGGAGAGGAGAGGAGAGAGGAGGGAGGGGAAAGGAGAAGCGGGGAGGAGAGGGGTAGAGAGGGGAGGAGTGGAGAGGGGAAGGGAGGAGTCGAGAGGGCAGAGGAGGGACAGGGAGTGGAATGGAGGGAGGGGGAGGAGCAGAAAGGCGAGAGGAGAGATTCTGAGTTGTGATTGGCTGGTGTGATTTTCTCTCAGGCATTAACTAAAACATCTAATTCAATGCAGCTTCAACAACCTACCGACATGTGTACGTGTATTTGTCCATGAGTGTGTGTGTTTGTGAGTGTGTATTTCTGTGTGAAACACATACAACTACCACGGGAGTCCCTAGAGCGTGATGAGACATGAAACCCCTGTCCGAACTCTGTCCACATAACTCCTGTCCGTGCTAACCCAATCTGCCCCACTTTATGGGCTGGAAATCTATATGTTCAGGAGTGAACTCAGTCATCCACCAGCAATGACTTCGCAGGTGCTTAAGCTGCCTTAAGGATACGAACCCAGTTCTTGCAAGGACAAAACTAACCATGAGACAGTGACTTCACCGCTGTGCCGTGCAGAGGCCTTCCGATTTAGTCTTCCTACAAAACCTACTGAAACCACCAAACTGTTACCTTGTCACTACCTCAGTTACACTCACTGAATTCTTATAAACACATTATATAGAAATTACGGTTATAATTGTGAAAACTAACACATTATCAAATATGGGTCTAAGAAAGTAAATTTTTACTTATTTTTTTAATGCCTCTTAGATACAGTAGTGGAAAGATAATGTTCCTTAACTACAGAACCCTGGAGGTGATATTGACTGAGATATTACTTTTATTAAGCAAGAGCATGTTTTATGAAACAAGAGTATGTTTTATAAAAAATATCTCAAGGTCTCCGTTCCTAACACCATCATCTATTATAAATGTTTTGAACATCTACTTTACCATGTACAAATGATGCCCACACACACATTTGTATTGTCAATAACAGTAATGGCAAATTTAATTTTCAGGTTATTTTGGGGGGGGGGTTTTGCAGTTTCAAATCAAATTGCTCTATTTTCCTTTTCATGGAGATTGCACAAAAAATGATATATTAGAGTAGTTCAAATAAAGGGAAGTAAAGGTAAAATAAAGGGAAAGTACTTCTGGGCGCTAGAGAGCGGCGTGGCAGACAGTTCACTGTGCCCGTCGACCCCTGAAGGACACACGTTTCCGGACACCTTCCAGGTTGCTCTCTCTTACCGATATTACCGCTGCCACAAATTATCCAGCTTAACGAAGCGTCCAAACACCCTGACTGATAAATATTTATTTGGAGAGACAGAGAGAGAGAGAGAGAGAGAGAGAGGGTGGGTGGGGGGGTACCGTCAGAATGGACGCCGGAATGCGCTAGTGCTGGAACACAGGCGAACCACAACTCATTGAGGCTCCTGAGCATGTCCAGCACCTTCATAATAATCACAGTGATGACAATAATTCACCCTCAGTCTGGACACAGGGACATGGCACCAAGCCATGACCATTTACCCTTCCTGTTCACTCTGTCTGTCTCTCTCTGTCTCCCTGTCTGTCTCTGTCTCTCATTCTGTCTCTCGGTGTTTTTCTGTTTCCCTGTCTATATCTCTGTCTTTCTCTGTCTCCTTGTCTCTCTGTCCCTCTCCGTCTCTCTTTTTCCCTGTCTCTGTATCTCTCTTTCTGTTTGAAGAAATCCCCTGGGATGTGTGTTGAATACAATCACAAAACTGTTTTTCTTACTTGTTTTGTTTCTTTGTGATATTGGGTTTTCTGCAGCCTGTCTGGTGATTACCCATCCAAAATCTTCCCTGTTACCTCACTCTCACACTCCACTGGCTTCCAGTTGAATCTTGTATCCTTCTCTTTCCTGGCATCCCTGAGCCAAGACAACCGATTCCCTGACCATCTCCTTACACTTCTGTAACCAAACTTTTTTTAAAGGTTACATTTACCTTAATGCTAGCACTGAAATACCTGGCTGATCGTTACTTCCTTGAACAAGCTATTTGGTAATTCCAGCTACTGTAGCTATCTTGAGATGAATGCAGTGACTCTAACTTCCTCTGAACAAGAGCAACCCCTAAATGGCCAAAGTGTAAGATGTTTTCTGAGATATTAATGACAGCGAATGTAGACGTAAGCTAAACCTGTCATTCCTATAATAGCTGGTCTGAGGCTCATCTGGTCCAGTTGGCAGAGTCTGCCTGGTCCCAAGGCCAACGTTGTAGGTCCAGTTCACTCTGGCGCCACCTACACAAGGAGTGCATGCATGACTGAGAGTTCCTTTGTTAAAGGGTTTGATTTCCTGTTTGTTTTCAGTGGAAGTCGTTTGTTCTCTGCTGACTTCAACTCTTCTATCCTGTTGTAGTTGGGGGCGTCACCAGGAGGTCAAAAGGGGGTCAGGTGCATGGCTCCTCCATCTCCTTGCCTGCATGTCTCACTCTCCTTACCTGTCTGTCTTTCTTTCTGCCTGCCTGTCTCACTGTCTGTCAGAACCTCCCATTTCCTCCCGGTCACTTTATGGCCGGCTTTCCTCTTCGGTCAAAACGACTTACTGCCCTTTCCAGCGTTGTCTGACGTCATCTTGATGCTTCAGCGGTGAGCTGGCACCCTCACATTTTACCCATGCAGCTCTTCCACCACTGTATGCTCGGCTTCCAGCCTCCTCTTCCTCTCAGGTCTCAGGTGCGTTATCTACTGCGTTCTCCAGAGACACTCCAATCACGTGACCATCGACATGAATTGCCAAGTTCCTCAAAAAAAACACGTTTTTGAAAATGTTCAGACCCTGATCAGACATATAGCGGTCCAAATTCTGGTCAAAATTAGCTTCACTTGTGCTGTAGGTTGTTTGCGGTAGGAGATGCACTGCTCTGTCTTAATGGGCTATTAAAACTCTTTTGTCTTTTAAATCAGTGATTTATTTGCTGGATGTGACCTTTAGCTGGTAGGCTTTTCAGATGGATGATCATGTGAGTGGAGAGCACCTTTAACTCCGCAATCATCTATTAGATTTATGACATAATGTCCTGTGTATTCAGAACCAGGAAGATGTCCCAAAATAAAGACAATTGAAGGATCTAACTTAGTCTCATTTTAACCTCCTTGCACTTCCTATCTACCAGTCACACACTGAATTTGGCCCGTTCTGATTTACTCTTTTTACACAGTGAGGCAAGTCTGCAGCAAGCCCGACCCAAACCCGTTCTATAAAACACAGTTCAAGCCTGGTTTGAACCCATCGGAACCCTTCAGGGTTCAGGCCGAAATGGAGAACTCAGCCTGCCTGCTGGGTCAGCTTTGAGGTATCAACCCAAACCAATTATCCCCCTCCTCCGCAACCAAGGGTCTTCCTCCTCTGCCCTTTGAACCCACATGTTAAAATTAGATTGTCACATGATTGTCAACATAGTTGCCAGCTGTGTAACCACGACACCCTGTTGTAGTTCTGGAGAACACTCCGGGTCGGTACGGCAGGTTTTTACAGGTCCGGCTGATCAAACAACCCCAGTGGCCTTTTTCCCAGAACGAGAGGGAGGGTGAGAGAGAGGGAGAGAGGGAGAGGGAGAGAGAGAGAGGGAGAGAGAGGGATGCAGGGGATCACAATGTCCTAGAGCACACAAACAGCAAACAGGGAGGTCTAGAAGTCACACACACACACAAAGATGAAGATGAAGACCAGGAAGAAAACATCTGACTCACTATGAACACTGAACATATTGGGAAATGCAGTGGGCAGAGGCCAACCAGCAGAGCGCAGTTCAAATGCATGCGACCTCGCCCTTCTGAAACAACTTGGATAACATTTTCTAAAAATGAACGCTAGAAACATTAAGTGGTGTGGAACCTGATAATGTTTATTGAGTTATAAGACATTGAGAACCAATTTAGAGAGTTTTACAATTTCAATTCAAAGGGCTTTCTCAGCGTGGTAAACATTTGTTTACATTGCCTAAGCGCGTGGGAAAACATAAACATAATAAATAACAACAGTGAAAAGAAAAACCACATCAGCAATTTACAATGTAAAAGCAAAAATTACACACAAAAGGATGAAGGCATTCTGAATGTTATATTATAGGCTATATACATTGTACAGTGTAACATTGCCAATAGTTACAAGTGAGAATGACAAGGGAAACAAATAAATGCAATATATAAATATGCATGTGACTGCAACTTCTTTAAATCTTGTAGAGATAAGAGAAATGAGAAAATACACCCGGCCTCTTCAACGACGAGCACACCCATGTGTTTATCATGCTCCTTGATTTCTTTTATCTCTTATGGTTTCATGGCGGGGTGTTGATAAATCTGTATGCTCAATTGGTTCTTGGATGAACCATATAGATGTTGTGATCTTGACAAAAGGGAAGTCAGTTAGCAATATGCTCAACAGACAGCAAGGAGAAAATCACTGGTTCATTTACAGATTAGCCATCTAACAGAGGATGCATCCTCCATTTCAGCTGTGGACTCTCGACTCTTGGTCTTTCTGATTATTTGGTGTTGTGTGTTTAATTCCTCCCAGCACCTGTTGTGAATCACTACTTTCAACAAATCACTTCTCTCAACCAATCACTATGCGCATGTTTACGTGGCTTCGTCAAGCCACATTCTGCCAAACGTGTCTCCTCACCATTTGCGGTGGACAAAAGGGGACGAAATCGTGGCATAGTGCCGTGGAAAATGTCACCACGAGCATTTTAGCCTGTGGACATGGCAAAACAATCTCCGCGAGATTCTACAGGAACCACCTGAGGGAAATTACCATATGGGATGTTACACACGATTTCAGACGGTCACCCTTGTAGATCAAGTCTCACCTTACTACACCCAACAAATGTGAGCAAATGTACCACAAAGGCCTTTGAAATACAGTGCACACTGTTTTGGGGGGAACATAAAAGCAAACTGAAAGTACCCCCGCGCGCTGGGAAGAATCAAGTCATGTGTCACGTGACAGAACGTGGTGGTTTATAATTAAGCTCTTGTGGTTGTTTTGATCTCAGTCGGCCATTTTGAACTCTGACTGTTCCTGACTGTTTATCATGGAAGGAAAACATGAGAGATGACAAACCTACTGATAGGTCATCTGGAAAACAAGCTGAAGCATCTTAAGACCAGAGATGAAGCTGAGAAAACAAAGATTGATAAATCCAATGGTATGTCCAAACAGTGAAAGTTTTTCAGCGGGCTCTAGTGTGACAATGAAGCAAGGTTACAGTCATGCACCAAACCATTCTCTTTCATACAAATTTCTGGAGCACAGATCTCAGCACAGTTGCATATTCTAATTTCTAAAGCAGTAGTGTGAGAAGAATCCTCTTGATGGTTGCACTAGTTCAACATGCAGAATAAGCTGTTAGGGCTGGTAGATATACATGATCCTGAATATGCAAATTATCTCATGGAACAAATTGCTTAATGATTCATTGTGTGTGCTTGATCCACACGCGCACACACAGACTCAGTGTTGGTTGTTCGTCTGCGCTGGCACTCGAACCAGATTTTGCAGATGTTCCAATATCCCCCCTTTATCATGTGCACCTTCAGAACTGAACAACACAACATCCCATAATTACACTCAGATTCCTTGATTTATTTCCTGAAGCAGCCAAACCCTGATACGAATGGCCTGTGTGTTTGTGTGTATTTCTGTTTGTAAATTTGTGTGTGTGAGTGCGTATATTCTTTTGTTACACTTTCATAAAATGACAAAAATGTCTGGACATTACATGAAAACATGAAACATTGTGAAATGTCAGGACCTCTGTGGTTAGGTTTAAGGTTAGATTAAGTGTTAGGTTTTAGATTTAAGAGTAGGTTTGGTTTAGGAGTAAAAATATAGTTTATTGAAGTTGAGGTTGAGTTAGGGTTCGGTTTACCGTTAGAGATTCAAGAAAATATTTTTCAAATGGACACGTGCTAGTCCCAACAGGTCAGACAAACTGTGTGTGCGTTTATGTGAAAGTGTTAAATTCAAGGAGCAATGTTTTTCCACTCCCTCTCAAGACAAAGCAGAAAGCAGAAAGTCCTGAGGAGAAAACCCTTAAACCAGGCGGTCAGCCCTGCCCTAACTCAAGGGGGATCCTGGTTCAGTAATTACAGACCAGGAAGGTTTCTACCCGCTGCTCTAGATCCTTCCCTTGCCAAAGACTGAGGGTTCAGCCTGCTCCTCTGCCCGCAACTCCTGCCTTCCCTGTCCTACCTCTGCCCGCTCCCATGACTTTTCTGGGCGGAGCAGAAAACCAGCACCTCCTAAACAGCTCCACTGCCGGTTTGTGACCTTGAAAGTAACCCAGCAGCTACTCTCCTTCCCAGTGTCCTCTCTGCCAACAACTGTGGACAGAAACGGCCTTTTAATTTACCCAGAATCCTCTCCCCGTTGGGCCTCATCCCGGCAGACCCACCGCGAAATCCTCTCCCTCTCTGATAACCATGGGACAGCAGGGCACATCTTCACATGTTCTCTGATGTAGAAAGTCAGCGAGGGGATTTGGGACGAGCTCTTGCCCTTGTCCGGATTAGAAGAATTCTAATGAAAAACGGTCACATCATGGGTACCTTAATTGACACAAGAAATTCGACTGACCTACTGATTCTGTTAGCTAAATATTTATCCAAAGTTTATCCCCTTTCAAAACGTTTGTTATACAGTATGTTTTCTGAACAACAGCAATGGCTTATGACATGTTGGATGGGCTAACCAGCTTTGAAGTGGTGATTATTTTTTATAGAGCATCTGTGAATTCCAAATGGTGCCCTATTCCCTATATAAGATACTAGGGAATAGGTACATAGTGCCCTGTGGAATAGTGTGCTGTTTTGGACCCACACCACGTGTGGAGGAGCAGTCCTGGCAACCATTTCCCAGCAGCCCACTCTGAGGTTTGTGGTTGGTGACAACCCTATGCTCTGGTCTGGTCGGTCCTCGCTAGGCTACAGAAAGAAAAATCTTATTTTGAAGAAGGCAGCACCCTTCCTTTCGTTACGCTGAGTTGGCACTTGTTTCCCTGTTGCTTTTTAACCACCTCACTACACATGTGCCCCATTGTGAGTTAACATTCAGCCTCCCTCCATCTTTGAGGTTGTTAGTGTGGTGTTGAGCGATGTTTTCATAAGAATGATTACATATATTGATCACAAACTTCAACCTGCTGTATAGCTTCATGTAAGATCTAATTGTTAAAAAAAAAAAACCTAGAACAATGTGACATTCACCTGGAATTAATTTTGCTCTGTTTTAAAAGACCTTATTGAAATCAGTTTACAATCAGTTTATAGTGCTGGTAAATGTTGGCAAACAAACCGCCTGTAATAATCAGTTCGCCTACATATTCAACCTTAAAACACACATTTTGAAGACTTAAAACACACAATGGTATTGTAGGATCCACACAATTCTTAACACTTTATGAAACATATTCCAAATTGAATTTGTCAAAATGACAGCTTGTTTCAAATGAAATCCCTGTATTTTTGTTAAGCTGATTTAAATCCTTAAAAGCCGTTTCATTCATCTCATTTCTTCTCATTACATTCATTCCAACTTCCCAAATAGCCCTTTTCCTTTATGTCATTTTCATTAAGTGAATTTTTTGAATTTCTGGCCTGGTAGTGAACCTAGTATTTTCTCCCCAACCTCAGTCACCTGTACAAACCACTCTACCATCTGCTCTTCTCTCTTTCCAATTTAACGAACACAAACACGCAATGGATGCATACACACACACACACACACATAAACTCAGGGATGAACTGATGTATTCCCTTTAAAAAAAAAAAGCAGAGCAGTGTGAGTGGGCTGTGGGTCCCACTAACACATTTGCTGAAACCTGAAGATGCCTGTGGTCAGTGTCTCTCAGCGGGGCGGCCTTGGAGGCCTCAGAGGGCCGAGAGGAGGAATGTGCTGTAATCCGATCCCTGAGACCAGGCTCTGCGACAATCCCAGGCTGCTATCAAAGGGTATTAACTGTGGTTTAGTGTTCCCTTACTCTGCTTTTCCCAGTGCTCACACTCTCTGTATCAAACTCTATGCCTCTATCTTTCTCTCTGGCTCCTTTTCTCTGTCTGTCAGTTGGCCTCGCATTCTCTCTCTTTCACTCTTTTTCCGTCTTTCTGTCTCATTCTCTTTCCGTCTTTCTGTCTCATTCTCTTTACGTCTTTCTGCCTCATTCTCTTTCCGTCTTTCTGTCTCATTCTCTTTCCGTCTTTCTGTCTCATTCTCTTTCCGTCTTTCTCTCTCTCTCTGTCTCTCTCTCTGCAGCTGCATACTTCCACAGGTGTTTGGCAAAACATGATGTTTTCCGCAGCTCTTCGGGCTGTATGTGTTTATGTCATTAATGCCTCACCCCTATTACCACTGCAGTATGTCCAGATTTAAAATGCACCCCCGCCCCCTCCCTGTCTCCCTCCCTTCCTTTGTCTTTCTCTCCTCCCTCCCTGTCTCTCTCTCTCTTTTCCTCTCTCTCTGACAGCTTGATACTTTTGAGCTGGTTATGGCACAGTGTGTACTCATCACTGATTAGTGGGAATAGTTTTCTCTCTTGACACCTGCTACTTCCACAACTCTCCTTCCTCAACCTTCAGCAGACAAACAATACATCCTGTTTTGAGTACTATGTGAAATGTCTCCTTGTCTGAGAACATCTTGACTTCCGTAATTTATCTAAGCTACCTGGTGGTTCCTCTATAACCCCTTTTAAGAACAAATTATTTTTGGTCCACATTTTTACACTTATTCACCCTTCATTTAAGCTGGTCAAGCTGAGACCTAGGTCTCTACAGCTGAGTCCTGTATTTCAGCTTATTGAATATTTAATATTAAAATTACTGAAAACAGAGACACATATCTGGGATGGAACACACACAAAAATATTCTAATCTCTGAATGTTGAGTAAAATAATTGTTTCTCCTTTAAATTATTTTGTATTGTGCTCTTTAAAATCTTGTTTGGGCTCTTCCATTTTCTGACCTTCGATATTCGAACGATGCACTATTGACAGGAAAGCATTGTAAGCATTAAACTGCAGTGTTCTTTTTTTTTTCTTCGGCAAAGACAGCATGGAAAAAATCGAAGGGAGTTTTTTCTGACGGAGCAGTGGGCCGGTTTCGAACTCATGCTGCAGCGGTACATGTGCACTGGCGGCAGTGGCCCGGACCGCTGGACCCAAGGCCACAGCTCACCTGTTCTACACCTGTTGTATCCAAGGGAATGTAACCAATAAACATCAATTAGAAATAATTGACTTGTTGTGTTATATGTGTTATGACTGTTTATGACATTAGTACAAAAGCATTCCCCCCTTTCTCCATGTTGACCTTAAATATCACATGCCCTTAAATATCACATAGGTCGACTGGGCCTCTGTCCATTCCTTCCCTTTATTTTACAGTGTGCTATAATATCCTATCCACCATGTAATACCACTGACCTACTAAGGCTCAGCAGTGCTGTAACAGGCAAAGATTCACTACAGATTCGGAAGAGCTCTCTGACTAATCCGCATCCTCCATGGGAGATCCCTGCCCAGGCTCAGAGGTCAGTCAGTGTCTTTCCCAAATGACATTCCACATAGAGCACTACTTTGGACCAAAGCCCTATGGTCCACGTTCTGTACAGTGTAGCCTACCATGCACAGGCATTGTCTGTACAGGCCTGACATTGACACTAGCCTCCAACCTTGAATATCATTATCCCAAGATAACACCTTGGAATGATGTTACTATGAGTGACGTCAACAAAATCACAATTTATTTGGTTTATTTGCCCCTCCGTATACAGTTGTCAAGCGGTGATGGTGAAAACCTGAAATCTTCTTTAGAGGATCTTTCTCTTAAGATTCTGTGTCCTGCCCCCGCCACAGGTTTATCAGCTTACTCTGAGTCCTCAGCTTCTTTTTATTAAGCTGAAAGGTATTGCTTTTAATATCATACTATGTTTAGAACTAGATGTTGCCATGCCCATATATTGTGCTGGATACTTAATCTACCTGACAGTGACACGAGTCAACTATAGATAAAATGATTATAGACAATTTGTTTTGTAATAATCTATTACGTATCTATGACAAATTGACTATATTTTCTTAGTCCCTCATCTTAGTTGCAGATTCTAATATAAGAAACACATGTTTGTGAATTTAAAACCTCTACAAGCAGACTAGTTAAATTTGCCTTGGGTTGTTGTTTGAAAAGGTTACAGGTTTACAAGATAACCGGTCTCAGTAACTGGCAAAATATCGATACAAAAAATGGTTTGTATTAGCAAAAATCAGATGTCAGTTGACTCAGCTATAAGTTGACATTCACAGGAGGCAGGCTATGATGAGGCATCAGGCGAGAGGCAAATAACACCTCCTATTTCGGATATATACGGCCACATGTAAGCATATTATAGGAACCACGACAACCAAATGTCCGCAACTAACGTATTTTGAAAACTATTCTCTATCTCCAAAACATTTCTCATCAGCACCGCTTTCTTCTGGTAAACGTCACCGGTCTTGTAAGTTGACGTACATTCCCGGATGTGGACGGAACCAGCGACAGAGCCTGTGTGACACACGCGACAACACTGAGACAGACTAGACTAGAGCAATGGAAAGTAGCCAGCTAGCTTGGTAGCTAACTGCATGGGATCTGAAACAAGCACAACTGTCTAATTTAAGGCAGCACCTGGATGTACAACTACGTTTTGCTGCAAGTTGACCCTAACCGGAAAGCCTATTGATGTTTTCAAAACAAATGTAGCCGCTGACATCGTTAGTCGGATAAATATTTTGGCTAGCTTTTGCTAGTAGCATAGGCAAAGTCGTCAGCTATCGCTGAGTTTGTACACTGATAGAGAGCAAATAACAGAGACACACTTTTTTGGATTTACGTAAACATATCAGACTAAGGTAATTTTCTTTTCTTTTGATGTTTGTGCAATTTCTTTACAACAAACAAGAACAGTTAGCGACATACCCCGTATGTGGATTGCATGAAACTATTTGCCAGCCAAGTTCGAACCGTTTCCCTAATGTGATAGTCTTTAGCTGGCTTCTGTGTTTTTCTCCAAAATCGCTATATAGACAGAATGGCAGCCAGTTTCAGCTAAAACATTTATATCTGTTGTATACAACGACACCAATGTTGGGACGTTTGGCATTTGTAATTTCCAAAGTGCCTGTGACCGGAGTAGCTTTCATAGAATGTAACTACATATCAATCTGTCCTAAACCCACAAATCAGGCAAGCTTCAGGATGACATTATTTCGCGGCAAAAGTTAGCCAGTCCACGTTAGCTGTGCTAGCTATACCCCATCTCTGAAAATAGGATACAAGGCTATCCGTGTTATGTAATGTTTAATATTTAAACGTGTAAGTTGTGTCGTCTGTGATAGAATAGTACACTTGTTGTCTTCATTCCATAATACAAAATAGCACAACAATAATTGTATACATTGTATCAGCAATAACGGTCACTGTCTCCTCATCATCTGCATCATTGAAGACTGCATCAACTATGTTGCAGACACTCCATGATCATAAGTTGACAGTAGCAACTCTAGCCACAACGTTTTAATTTACACAGATGAACGTTGCCCAGTCAATGTGGGCTTTGTTGTCTTGCAGTGAAGATGGTAATAATAAAAACATCTAAATCAAATCGCTGACTTTAGTTGTCAAATAAAAGTTTATTTTCTTATGGACCCAGTATAATAGTCAAGGTGACAAGAATTTGGGTGGTTTGGAATGTTGACAGTCAGATCGACGTTCGCTCACCCGCTCGCGCCTTTCTGCTGACACTACGCGCTCGAACATAACTATTTGGGTTCCTTACATCCGTCAATTAAAAAAATAAAAAAATATATTGGAATATCAATTACTCTAATTCATTGTTTCCGTGTAATGTAAGACTCACCCCATCAAATAATGGTAGAAAAAGTGCGGGTATCGATATATTAAAAAGTAGCTAGGTGGCTGTAGAAACCAACGTTATTAGGCTATATTCTGTGACACGCACATGGGGCACAAACTCGGCTCGATGGAAGAGCTGGGAAATTAATGTCTACAGTCTGATTATATTTCATTTATAAACGGATATTTCCAAACGTTCAGTCCTACTTTAACTGACTATTGGACACTTAACAAGTGCGATTTATATACATTTTCATCTGTCTGTATAACGTGAATTTATTTATTTTTCTATGCACGGGATTGTCACTTGATCTCCCGGGTAAACTGCCTTTTACACAGCCAGAACTGGACCTGGGGAAAGAATCGTTTGTCAATATCTTCTTGCGGTTTTATTTCAATGGTTTCTTTAATTTGATCGTAAACCTCCTGTTGCACAAGGATGCGCTGAGAGAGAATAGGTTTAATGCAAAGTGGAATCTTGCGCGTCTCGGATAACCGTCGGTCGTGTGTGGATTTGAGAAAGATCTGATCTAGTGATTATTAGGTCGGTCCCCCACCTATCCGTGCGAGAACTGGAGTCTTCTGACCGCAATTTGTTTCCATGTTTTTAGGTTTGTGTGATTTTGCTAAAATGCATCACCAACAGCGAATGGCTGCCTTAGGGACAGACAAAGAACTAAGCGACTTATTGGATTTCAGTGCGGTAAGCAATTGTTATAATATGGCAATGACAATAACCCCAGTACCGACCTATCGGTGACTGTTTACATTTTTATTTGAATGGCATAGATAGATTCATGTTTTTGGTGTCCATTGTGAGGTATTTATTTAAACGTTTTTATTTACTTTCTGTAGGCTACGTCTTTAACTCAACGTAAAAAAATATATAATTTAAAGTTGTAATTGTGGTATCTATTTTAAGTGTTTCACCAAAAACATGTGCAGACAAATATGATATATTGCTTTAGTAATTTTGTTGTTTCTATAGATGCGAAACAGCGATTTGAAAATGTTCCCAACATCAATGGTAGTATGACCCCTTTTAAGTATTTTATTCATGTTTCATTCTGTTATAGAATAGAAAATGTTTAATAAGTTTTACACAGTATTTGAGGTATTCTAGTGACAGCTCTCTGTCAGCAGACTGGTCGAGTAATAACTGCATGCGGGAGTAGCCCTCCTATGAGACATGAAACAAATAGTCGATGCTTTATATCACATATGTTACTTTTATTTTGTTTACGCATTTATTTCATGTTATGAGTAATGGATATTTGAGTTTTTTTAACTGCTCTAGTCGTGGCAAATACTTTTCTTTAAACGGTATCTGTTCGGAAGTTTGGACAGGAAACGTGCCCCACGGCCATGTTCTCTGGAACCAATAATACTCTCCGCTCATGTTCAACTTAATGTCCGTGAAAAATATATAGCACTTTTTTTATTAATCAGAAGTAAATTTGCCATTTGCTGTTCAGTAAATGTTGTCAGCGTATTTACAATGACGTAGGCCATTATTAGCTACAGTCACAATACTGTTCGAACTAGTTTGAGGCTTTTTCATATCCTACTGTG
Source organism: Esox masquinongy (assembly GCA_016801175.1). NCBI lineage: Eukaryota > Metazoa > Chordata > Actinopteri > Esociformes > Esocidae > Esox > Esox masquinongy. Next base: position 9,809 of record JACXGI010011757.1, on the reverse strand, counting down.
AAGAATACAGTAGCGCTAGAAAACACTTCTAGGTGAATTATGAATGCCCACAGTTACTAAATATGGTAGGGAGTCCACGAGGGAAAATACCCGTATTTGTGTGTGTTGTACATTTGAAATAGACTTGTGTTCCCAGCATACACCACAACTATACATATTGTGTAGTAAGCTATTTTTTTTATTCTCTTACGTTTTATAAGAATGTGTTGTTTTTTCGGGGGGCTTAAATTCACAATTTCCCCAAAACAATACATGTAATTTATTGTTGATTTAGGTATTTATTATTTTGCCTTGAAGCAATAAGGGTCTCTCTTGTAAAGTGTAATTTGTTTTCTTTTAGATGTTCTCTCCTCCTGTTAGCGGTAAAAACGGACCAACCTCCCTCGGAAGTGGACATTTCTCAGGCTCAAGTATGTGAATCTAAATTAATTTTAATAACCCTTTGTGAAGCACATTTTCTAAACATGTCACCAGGCCCGTGCCGTTTGAGCGTCTAACCTTTTACGCCTCAACAGGTCACGTTTCCTCTCGCAAATGTTGGAGATTTTATTTTGCTTTGTGCATGGGATCCATTTACATTAGTCAATTAGCCGAAACACATTCACACGCAACACTATTATTAACCATTCAAGTTGTGCATTTCTCAGTTTCTGTTGACTGTGGTAGTAGCTGTGGGTTTGAATGTGCTCCGTACGGTGATTTTCCACACATCTCCAGACCTCCCACTCTGTGACACATAGCCAGGGAAGCCTGATGTGTCTTTAATCGGCAGGCCCCGGTTAAGACTCGTGCCCGTTTCCTCTTTGGACGGCAACAGCAGGTGTTGCGTGCCAATGCCAGATCTACCGAACACAGTCTGCATGCTGCATTTCTGTGGGATGGGGGAAAGTGAACAGTTGATGCATTTTGTTGTTGTTTTGAGGCCTGTGTGTGTATTTGTGTTTTCACCCCCTTCAGTCATTCTGTCTTCAGCACAGAAGCGAAGTGTTTTTAAAAAAAAAAAAAAAGATGGAATATCCTTGGCATTATAATTTCTCTCTGTAGGTATTCCTTGTATGTTCGTACAACCTCTAAACAGGTAAACGGCAGGTGTAGAACTATTTTGTCAGGCGCTTCGTTCACACACAGTTCTAACACAGTGTTCTGGTTCTAACACACAGTGTTCTGGTTCTAACACACAGTGTTCTGGTTCTAACACACAGTGTTCTGGTTCTAACACACACTGTTCTTGTTCTACTACGCACTGTTCTTGTTCTGCCACATACAGTTCGTTTTACACCACACTGTTCAGTTAGACCTGGCACTGTGTTTCTGTGGGTTCAGGTTTGCGTCGTTGTCGTTTGTAGGCCGGAGTGGTTTGAGGTCTACCCTCCCGCCCCTGGAGCTCAGTCAGAGACAGTAGCAGGCATTTTGGTGTTTTTGGAATAGACGTTGCTTTGTACCATTTCTCCATATCTCGTCTTCATGCGGCTTTGTAGCATCATTTGTATTGTCATATTCCAGTTCGCTGCGGTATCTTGAAGAACACCTGGTTGGCAGGGTACCAGGAGATGTTGTAATTGTGTTAAAGAAACTCAATGTCCTGAAAGGAGTTAAAAATAAAAAGTCACAATAACTTTACATTCTTGCTAGGATCATACAGAAGACTCGCCGCCGGCCGTTATCTTTCATTACGATAAGTAGCCTGTACTTGAGAAGCTGGAAAACAAAATACTTTTGCTAATATTGGTGATTGTTAATGGGGCACTTGATGACTGCAGCAATCAAACTACTTTTAGTGTTTTAAAGGAATGTGAAACTGGGCACATCGTATTTATATGGATGTTATATTTATGTTTTGTTCATGTTTTAATTATGTTCACTGTCAATTCAGGCAATTCATGACACATTTCTTCTGGCATTTGTCCTTCATTGATTGAGACAGTGGTGAAATATCTTCTGCAGATAGAGCAGGTTGGAGTCCAGCCCATACTACAGCAGTACATGTCTATGGGAGGCTGTGGCCTATAAACACTGGACCACCCTGGACCACCACTTCAGGCCATTCACCACAGTATTCATCTTTGTCCACATCGCCCACTTCATGTTTTCTCGAAGGAGAGATGTGACGACATCGAGAAAAGGGTTCCTGCTTTCAGGAGGTGACGAATGAATTAGATGTTTCTAACTTAGACCCTAACCACGCCGCTGCTGTCCTGTGTCTTTAAACCTGTGTGGGCTGTCTTTGTTGGTTCACATAGATGTATGCATGGATGATGTATGGATGGATGATGTATGGATGGATGATGTATGGATGGATGATGTATGGATGGACGATGTATGGATGGATGATGTATGGATGGATGATGTATGGATGGACGATGTATGGATGGACGATGGATGGATGGACGATGTATGGATGGACGATGTATGGATGGACGATGTATGGATGGATGATGTATGGATGGATGATGTATGGATGGTTGACTATGTATAGGCCCAGTCTAGCAGTAGTTGGATTAGGCATTGAATTTTAAAACACTTTGAAGATTTCAAACAAAGGCATCCGCGTCTTCTGGATGCCTGGCTAACTCGTTGGTTTTCACAAGAGACAAACTTCCGGGCAACTTCCATGTTTTCCTCGTTGTTGTGGCCCGATCCCTCACGGACGGGTTGGCCCCCTCTTTGGTGCCCTATTCTTGCCCTTTAAATCCTGGTCTATACTAATGCGCTATGTAGGGTCCGGGGGCCTTTTAGGACGGCTAGCGTATCTTGTGAGTTGGGTTTTAGACTGGCGGGTGGGGGTGGGGATGGGCACGAACACTGGTCTACTCTGTTGCCATGCAACTTGGAGTTGGCAAGCGATTGAGGGGAGGAACTGTTGTATAAAAGTGAATTGACAAAAAAACCCAGCGTGTTTTTAATGAAAGCCCACATTTTACGCGTGCCGTACATGGACCCAAATATAGACTATTTTTTATTTTATTTATCTGTTCGAGCTGAAACATCAGCTCGCGAAGCGATCACTGAAATCCATCTGTGGCGTTTACATTTTTCTTTTGTGCGAGAAAAGCCTAGCTACACACAAACTGCCAGCGAGGCTCAGCCTCTGTACTGGCTTTGCCAGAGTTCCCCCGTGTGTGTGCGTGCGTGTGTGCGTGCGCGCATGTGCGTGCGTGTGTGTGCGTGCGCCTCCATGCCTCCATGCCAGAGTTCCGCTGTTGAGAGATTTGGGTGAAGGAGGAAGAGAGGCCCTGATGGCATGCCATAGTTTTGTTCTCTTAATCGGGCATGGCATTATTAAGACAGCGCTCAGTGTAAATGCTGTTTTAATAATATCCTGCAACGTTCCATTTCATCTGCTCGTACACAGAGTCACAGACAGATAGGCCATGTCCCAAACGGCGACACGTCTCCTACTTAGTGCGCTGCCTATGACCGGCGCCCTGGCCGTAGGGAGTAGGGTGCCATTCGGGACACGGGACAGATAAAGTGCCTCCATGGCAAGCCTGACTGTTCCCTGCTTCCTCTATTCACCGCTGATATGTCTTGGTCATGCCTGTCAGTCAAAAAGAGACTGATTGCATTCAAAATAAAGGCGAGGAGTGGAGGGAGGCAGTTGGTAAAACCTGGATTCCTTCCTCCTCCCCTCCTCTCTTCCTCCCCTCCTCTCTTCCTCCCCACCTCTCTGCCTTTCTTTCTCCCTCTCCTCCTGTCTTTCCTCCTCTCTCTGCCTCTGACACGGGTGAGATTGTCATACTCACAGGAAGCAGAACGAGCTTTCACAAAAACGCCAGCCATGCTGTAATTATTGCTGCGGATTAGGAATTAATGGGTGTTTTAGCCATAATGGCAGATATTATTAGCAGTATTTAAAGTATTTAATACTAATAATTACTGGCTTTAATAATGGGAATAATTTCAAGGTTGTGTCTAAGTCTTGTAATATTTCCTCCTCAAGCCCTCATAGGTTAATATTAATAATCGATTATTAAGTCCCGGACTTGTTCTGTAGCAACACCTAATAGCGTTGGTGATGGAGATTGTAGAAGTGACATTTCTTAATATTTAAAATTATTTATTTATTTCGTTAGTCACATACCTAAGTCAGGACTCTAAAAGTCTTTGTAACCCTGTAATGTAATTTATCAACATTTCCCACAGATAATTAATATGTAGCAACACCTTTTTGGTGACACTTACATTTAAAAGGACAGTCTGCAACTGCTACATCCATTTATTTAATTTAAAATTAATGATACTGAACCATGAAGTTCCATTGATTCTAGAATAATATTACTTTTGTAGACCTTTTGTGTCTAACCCCACATCATAGCAAAATATAAGGTTGTCTTATGTTGTTTTAGGTTTGTTTTAGGTTGTTTTCTCTTTTGTTAGTTGACCGTGTAAATATAAACAAACACCTTATACCTTCAAAACACGGTTAACACATTGGCAAAACATGTTTAGAACATTGTTAAAACATTGTTAAAACTTGGTCAAAACATGGTTAGAACATTGTTAAAACATGGTCAAAACATGGTTAGAACATTGTTAAAAAATTGTTAAAACATGATCAAAACATGATCAAAACATGATTAAAGCATGGTTAGAACATTGTTAAAACATTATTAGAACATGGTCAGAACATGGTTAGAACATTGTTAAAACATTGTTAAAACATAATCAAAACATGATCAAAACATGGTTAGAACATTGTTTAAACATTGTTAAAACATGGTCAGAACATGGCTAGAACATTCTTAAAACATGATCAAAACATGGTTAGAACATTGTTTAAACATTTTAAAACATGGTCAGAACATGGTTAGAACATTGTTAAAACATTGTTAAAACATGATGAAAACATGGTTAGAACATTGTTTAAACATGGTCAAAACATGGTTAATATTGTAACTTGGATATCATGGATGATCAGTCCTTTAATCCTTAGATGTATCTGTGAACCTCAGTTACAGTTGTTTAATCCAGGCCACTGTTGGTGTGTCCTCGCTTGTATTGTATGAACAGCGGATTGCCCCTTTAAGTGCCACATTAGATCATGTTGCAAGTGAGGTGCATGTATGGTTACTGTGTCGTTACAATACGTCTAATCTTTGTTATTTTTACCCTGTATGATCCGTTGTCATTAAATGTTAACTTGATGGCATTTAGGCATTTCGGTCTGAGCTCTAAATCTAGACTAACGTGGGTAAAATACCTGTAGACTGATTGACTTATTCAGTTTTTTACTTAACAGTGTTCTTGGCCCAGTTTTTCAAAAGGTATCTGTCTGTATTCAAGACAAAATGCATCGAAATAGAATGACTAGAATGGGAACATCCATTCCAGCCAATTATTTGTATGTTCTGCTCATTCTATTTCTCAGAATTTAATCCTATCACATACTCAAAATCCCGATAGATAACTGTTGGAAAAACTGGGCTTTGGGGATTAGGCTTTTGTAACTGCTCAACCTGGGCGACAGACAGCCCAGGCCTTAATCCAGATTTCCTCTTGAGATATTTTGAGTTTTTAGATGTGTGGTTTTTGTTGAATCATGTTATAATGACAGTCAACTTGTAACCATAAACAATGTCTTGGCCGTTAAACGCCTTCAGAATGTGAGTTGGTTGGCCTAAATATAACCGGATCATGAAGTGATTATGAAAAACATTAGAGATTGTTACGCTACCAATTACAGATTTCACAATTGGACAGATATGTGAACGGCTCATGTCCACCCACACAACTGCTTGCACTGACATTCAGTCCCAAAGTACTAATTAGTTCTTCGAACACAACTTAAAAACGTAGGGTAACCTTGCAATTGTTTCGGTAGGTAAACAGCACACTGTGAAACATTGAAACGGGAGAACTTCAATATTGATAAGCTGTCACAGCCTCAATAAGATGTGCCGAACAACGAACCAGCGTCTTGCCGTAATTGAAAAGTGATGGAAGCTAATGTTAACCTGCCAGGGGGGAAGTGGGCTGGGCCTCGCACGTCTTCATCATCCGGCTGCCAAGGTTACTGGAGCTGCCGTACCAAAGGCTCTGACAACGCCGGTGCGTCTCAAAAGGAAGCCTATTCTCTAAGTAGTGCACTTCCGTCGCCCTAGGACCATGGGGCTACAGTCAAAACGAGTGCACTACCTAGGAACTAGTGTGCCATTTGGTCCGTAGCCTTTGACAGCAGTGTATGTGAGCTGCTTGAGGAGTGCCGCCTGGGTTGGCGAAGGCAGCACAGAGCCTTGATTCATGCACTCTCCCTGGATGAGGTGTCGTAACGGCCTGAGTGTGTGGAACACTGTTGGGCCTGTTAAGGTACAAGTCAGCGCTCAGACATAGAAGGATTAAGAAAGAACACGTTTTGTATTTGTGGCCCTGGCATTTTTGATGTGTGTGTGTGTCTGTGTGTGTGTGTGTGTCTGTGCGTCTGCGCGAGTGTGTGCGCGAGTGTGTGCGCGTGGGTGTCTGTATGTCATTAGCTAGCTCTTTCCTGGGTTAGTGTCTGAAGAACACTGTGACCTCAGAAACAACCTCATAATTATGGTTGCAGTCATTTTCTCATCATGTGTGCGTGCGTGTGTGTGTGTTTTGTCTTGTCGTTGTGACAAAGATATTCCGGGGCAGCGGAACTGGATCTACACACCGTTTCTAGATGAACTGGTCTTGAAGTCACGTCAGCCAACCAGACATGGGTTTGGTGTCAATCTTTTGTTCAGTACTCGCTACTGAAATTTAAATCTGGCTTGATTTTTCTTCACCAGATGCGTATCTCTTTTTAGAATAAACTTTTGCTTGACTGTGTCTCACACAGCCACCAACTGTGAACTTCTTAATGTCACACAAAGGCCGATGGAAGCCGAGGCCTGTTTCTATACCGTGGCCTGTTTCTATACCGTGTTCTGTTTCTATACCGTGTTCTGTTTCTATACTGTGGCGTGTTCTGTTTCTATACTGTGGCGTGTTCTGTTTCTATACTGTGGCGTGTTCTGTTTCTATACCGTGTTCTGTTTCTATACTGTGGCGTGTTCTGTTTCTATACCGTGTTCTGTTTCTATACCGTGTTCTGTTTCTATACCGTGGCGTGTTCTGTTTCTATACTGTGGCGTGTTCTGTTTCTATACCGTGGCCTATTTCTATACCCTGTTCTGTTTCTATACCGTGTTCTGTTTCTATACCGTGTTCTGTTTCTATACCGTGTTCTGTTTCTATACTGTGGCGTGTTCTGTTTCTATACTGTGGTGTGTTCTGTTTCTATACCGTGTTCTGTTTCTATACCGTGTTCTGTTTCTATACCGTGGGCTACTGTGTATCCAGGACAATACCACTACTTAGTACGAACAACAGCGTTGGACTTACGAAGAGGATTGCATTTTAGGTCTGGGAGAATGTATTTATTTATTAGCAAAATAAATCCTTGGCTGTTTCAGACATCACAGTGAAAGGACACGGCGAGCTGAGGATGGCTTCCATTAGGGTTGCACAATTCCCGTAACAACTCCAAAAATGTTCTGGTTTTCCAGATGTCCTGGTTGCAGAATTCCAGGTTTTGGGCCCCCCTCCAAATTCCCGGAATATACCAGACAGGATTTATGGAAACCAGGGATTTTTCGGAAGCATAAGTGAATCTTTACTAAAGTTAAAGCTCAGGATTTGTAAAAGTATTGCATGTTTTATTCCGTTTTTTTAAATGCTTTGTACAAATGTACACATTTTAATTACAGCGCACTAAGTACCAGTTCAATTCTGACTGTATCCAAATGCATAATTACATATAGAAGTATCCAGATCAACACATCGTAATTACACGTGTAGTTACACGTGGAAGAACAAGTGAACTTTGTTGAAATGACTTGTACCTCTCTTCCTTTCTGAGGTGTCGCAACTTTACCTGTTTTAGCTAGAAGCCTCTTGGGAATGTTATGGAATGGTCAACACATGCCTCGTTTGTTTTCTATTCCAATTAGGCGGTCAGTTCTGGGGGTGACTTTCTGCCTTTCAGTTCATTGAGAAGTCATAAAAAATGTAACTCCACTTCTTGAATTGACTGTTTTATTGAGCTCCCGGACAAACCGACAGCTAGAAACTTATCAGGGTTGTGTGTTTCTGTCTTTGTGTGATGATCCCTAGCTTTCAGTTTACACAACTCTGTCGGTCTTGTTGTCCCTTTCACTGCCTCCATCTCTCTCTCCCCTTCTCTCTCTCTTTCCCTCTCTCTTTCTCTCTGCTGTTATTCTCATTGGCAGTGGAACATCCGGCTCCTCCTCCCTCCCTCCTCAGTCTGAGTGTTTCTTCCTGAATCTCTCCCTCACATTCCTCCCTGTCAGGACATTGAATATCCCTCCTTGCTCCAAACAGACTCCCTCTCTTTCCTTCCCTCTCTTTCTTTCCCTCTCTTTCCTTCCCTCTCTTTCACTCACCTTGTACCTCTTTTTCTTTCACTTACTCACCTTGTCTTGCTCTTTGACTCACACACTCTCGCTCTCTCTCTCGCTCTCCTTCGGTCAGTCCTTCCTACAAATGCTGCCGCATACATTGAGGGAAGGAGAGGCTGTGATCTTGTTTTTTACCGTCACTGTTTAATAACTGACGGGCGATAGGAAAACCCTCCTTGACTTCACAGTGACTTTCAGACCTCAGCGTTTCCTTGTTTAGTAGGGCTCTGTTTTCATTCTCACTCGTGTTCCCTCCAACGCCTATTAGACGTCCATCTTCTAGCAGCATGAAGCCATTTAAGCTCCAATTATCCAATAAATCAGCATTTATGAAGTTGTTTTTCTTTGCTGTGTGTGCTGAGAGGAGTCAAGCATGGAGAGAGTGGTTACCCTGACTTTAAACACATAAACAACCTAATTGATTCACTGAATTGCAGAGAGAGAGAGAGAGAGAGAGAGAGAGAGAGAGAGAGAGAGAGAGAGAGAGAGAGAGAGAGAGAGAGAGAGAGATGGTGTGATTCTGGGGGCTTCAGCATGTGTGTATTAAAGGACAACACCTCAGAATACCACTAGCCAAGCTTGTAGAAGCGATTTTAACTGGTGGTAGCGTTTCCATTCCGAGGGGCAGGTGTTCAGTAATGAGTACTACTTTCTCTAGTACATAGTAACTGATGTTTGAGGGACTAACACTTCTACTGGCTGTAAGCTGTGTATGTGAGGAATAAAAGTGGATTTGATTTGAACGCAAACAGCATACAGCTGTTCAAATACTCTGCAGTCGGCGGAGTCTGGTTTGACACTGGTGGGTGTTTCTGGGGTGTCCGGCACTCCACACGTTGTATGGTTTGGGGGCGGACCAGGGGGCGGGCCAGGGAGCGGGGCATATGTACCGGCTCGTCTGGGAGGGGGCGGGTAGCTCTGGAATCAGTGAGTCTTGGGTGTGTCACTGGGCTGAGTGAGCGTGGTCATCAGGTTGTGTTTAGGTTGTTACCTTAGGAGGCTTTAAACCTCTAATGTTAATTGTGAAATCAAAAAATATATTTAAAGTTTGTGTGTGTGTGTGTGTCTCAGACATGCTCATTCAGTGGAGGAGAACAGGACAGTGGAATGTAACGAGAGCTATTCTTTCCCACAGAACCAGTGTTCTTACATGAAAGAGAGGCCCTGCGGTCCAATCTGCACACTCCTCCCTACACAGTCCCTTTCTTTTGACCGGGTTTTTTTGGGGCCAGGGTGTGGGAACAGGGTGTGATTTGGGACGCTGGCACGGTCTTTGTCTGGCCCCCGTCTGTTAACTGTGCAGGTGTTCAGTATCGAGTCGTAAAACAAGCAACACTATTTAGTCAGCGCTTAGCAGAGCTGCTCTCTCTCTCTCTCTCTCTCTCT
>JACXGI010011756.1:10833-24367 GCA_016801175.1 Esox masquinongy | reverse complement strand
AACAATATTTGAGAGAAATAGGCCTTTTGTGTACATAGAGAAAGTCTTAGATCTTTGAGTTCAGCTCATGATGAATGGGGGCAAAAACAAAAGTGTTGCGTTTATAATTTTATTCAGTGTATATGCCTTGCATAAGCCAGAGAGGAGACTCCTTCATGCAACTTCCCCAGCCGCAAGTAGTAACACTCATCCAAAGGACGAGTAAAAAGTACAGCCAGTATGCCCCCCACAGTGGAAAACACACATTACTTAATTGTGGAAAATGGAAAAGGAAGCCAAACACAGGGACAGAGGACAGAAGTCTATACATACAAGGGGCTGCGGTGTCCTCTGTAGCGCCCGGCACGTTCTCTGCTGCGGGAGCCGCTACGACGGCGTTCTTTACTGCGACTGCGCTTCTTCTCCCGGCTCTTGCTCCTCTTCCGATCCCGGCTCTTCTTCCTGTCTTTGCTCTTGCTTCGGCGCTTGTCAGAGCTCGGGCTCCGACTACTCCGACTGTGGCTCCTCTTTTTCCTGGAATGCAGGGTTATGTTGTCAGAGTGCAGTCGGATACGTGAGACAACTCCCTATATCCATCACTGACGCAGGTTCCTAAGGGTTATGTGACTAAAACGATAACCACTAATGGCTCACTGAGCAGATTTTCAAATCAGTACTTACTTCTTACTACTGCGCTCCTCGTGTCCATTAGCACTAGAGGACTTGATCTCATCCTAAGCAGGGTCGATAGAAGAACATCATGAGGACGTAGAGGAAACATTGCAAGTCGTCAGGGGGAAGGGGGGGGAGGGAACAAGAAAATACAGAATATATTCATTTAGTAAAAATTCCATTAACATTACTGTGATGTTTGGCCAGGTATCTAAGGGGGTCCTTCTACAGGCCCTGTAGAGTTCCACCCCCAGCCCCCACCCCCCCGGCGTTATAACTACATGTTGAACTCAAGCCAACCAGAAAGTCAAGGTGTATGGGAAAAGTAGCTAACATTTTTTTTGGCATGCTACAGTAAGCCATGGGAACACGTTGGTTTGCTCAACCCCACCCCTCCTGCTTTGTCGTACCAATACCACTATCTGTTCCTAAGCCCACTGAGGCCATGCTTGGCCCACAGCCACTAAAAGAGATCCTGTGGTTGGTGTCAGTCCAGTGATCTTCACCCATTTTCCTTCTTGGACTGTAAGAGTTCGATGCCACCTCTGTCACACATCTCGCCCTGAAGCAAACAGGGATTCACACTGCTTAGTAATATGAACTCCCAAGAAAAACTGAAAAGAAAAAAAATCCACTAGTTCAGGCTCATGTTAAATGTCCCTAAGTTTTTGTGCCAGTTGAATGGAGGTGATCCATTTTGGCTTGTATTTCATGAGGGGAAAACTATTCTTACTGGTAAAATCATTAACGAAACGTATAATGGAAATGAAGTCTTGAAATTAAAATCTTACAAGTAGTACGAAAATATATTTTTAATATTACTGGTGTTAAAAGGCATGCAAAGTCAGAATGTTGATTTACGAATCGGAAACCATCACAATAGGCCTGGTCAGGGAGACAGTATTCATATTTAAAAAACAAACAAAAAAAACAATTAAAATCATTCCATTTATCTGATTCCATTATACAAAGTGAGTCATGTGAGCATACCTAATCAAGTTATCGATAGTTTGATTAGATTGAAATTGACAAAAATCCAAATTACATATTTTGTCATATCTAAGATCAGTAAAAATAAAGTACTTAAAATTCAAATCCAAGTGTAAAATAGGCAGCAGTATGTGAGGTATTTTTCAGGTCACTCTTGATACAGATGCTTAAAGGACAATGCATAAAAATAAAATATGTACCAAACCTGGTATCACATTTATTATTCTGCTACAGTCAATCCCCCTGTAGCGTTAGGTGTAAACATGGCGGAACAATGCCTTTAACTACCATGTCAACAGAAAATGTGAATACTGTCTCCTTTGTATGTGAGGTAAAATGCGCTGATTATCATCCATTGGCATTCACCTTGTTGCAACCGAACAGGTGATAGGATGTTCTAAGATGAGCCTCTTTTTGTCCTAGGGGGATTACAGTACATCAATACATTGCGCAATTACTACCTTACTTTTTTTCATAGTTCACACTGGAATCATAGGTGAATTCATGGGAGTAGAGGTGAGATATCATTAGGCAAGTCTACAAAGAGAGATAAATGGGCGTTTATTCAGAATTTTAGATTATGTCTGAATGCATCACACCACATTCATACAAAATCATTTAACCATTATTAACAGCTACACATCTGAGCAGCAAGATAATACAAGCTCAGCAAACAATAACAAACATAGAAACCTGGCAATTCTCCCACCCACCTTTCTATATGGCGCCTCCAGCATTGCCTCAATGTCAAAATCGTCTGCCATGTTGAGTCTCAGGTCCTGAAAAAAGAAATAATGAAGTCGGACTATTAGTGGAAAAGAAAAGATGGGCATGCAAAATACATAGAAAGCCAGCTCGTCCTAACTGCTGTAGATTCTTAATTCTTGCCCAAGTAAGACCAATACTGTACGCTTGATGCAAAAAACTGATTACAATTTTTTTCGTTAACTGATTACTAGTTTTAAAACAGAAGTCAAGACTACATTTATTACTAAACATATTTCACAGCTACATACATGCTAAAACTGCAGCCTATATTACGAGCATGTTGGAGCAAACTAGATTTTTGGCAACCAGGAAATGACCACGATTTCTACATCGTTGATAACCTCGATGTAGAAATCAAATGGTAACCTCAGCCAGCTAATTTAACGGTGTCTCGTGTTAATAGGTAACGAAGTTACTTTTCTTTACCTACGCCACGGCAAGCTAACAAGGTTACTAACATTAACGAAGAAGGGGGAAAGGATAATCGTTCCTCGCTGATAATCTGGTACATTCCCATCCCCTTGACCAGCAACACTGCTTCCCGGCCTGACTTGCTAGTTTAAATATCACATATGGCATTTATGCTAATAATAGCTAGAAACGGGACTGGTTTACAGTCATGGCTGTGTTTACGTAACAAGCAACCGAGCCAACCAAGTAAATGTTAGAAAAAACTGGGGGCAAAAATCGGTGATATGTGGAGATGTTCAATCGTAACTTACCGCAGCGATGGTTCAGATAATTTATTCTTCTATGCCCAGAACAAAATGCTCAGTAATAATCTAACCAAACCGCTTGGGAGCTAACTAGCTAACGTTAGCTAGTCAGCAAGCTACCGTATGCTAAAAAAGGCCCTAGCTAGCTATTTGACCTCAGATTCGCCTGCTGCAGTTTTTCTCCAAATGCGTGAAGAGATTGCTCTCTTTCCGGACTCTGACCGAAAGAAATTAATTAGCTGCAGGTCGTAATGTATTTAGCTTTGTATTAGCTATAATCTTTATCCCGTTTCAGCGTCTGAAGTTAGCTTTCACAAAACAACTTCCTTTGCTTCTCTAAAATGGCGCTCTCTTATCACGAGAGGAGGGGGGTGTCTGGGGGTATATTCATTCTGCAAAACAAAACGTTTAATTTGCCAGTTTCTATTGGACAAATGGTTTGTCAATTTGTCAAACCGAAGGAAATAGGGAGGGACTTACCTGAATGTGTCAAATAGAAACTCTTGTTTGCTGAAACGTTTCACCATTGAATCGTTTCGTTTTGCGGAATGAATACATCACAGGGTAAAAGAAGGTGCTCCTCGGCTCTTGCTGTCTGACTGAAATTTGAAGGGCTTTATTGACTGGGGAAACGTGTATGTAAACTATCAGAAAGTAAATGTAAACGACAAATGATTAATGATACAAAACATTGGTTATATTTACAATGTTGTTTGTTGGCTTATGTTCTGAAGTATTACTGCTATGATAGCATAATTACAGTATTTTGATATGGGAGTTATCAATGATTGATTTGTTTTCAAATTCTATCTGGGTTGTATCACCTGTGGGAAAATTAAATTAAAACAATATGAAATTTTAAGTAAACATTACACACACGTTTCAAAAAGAAAGGAATCTGGATCATTACATTTGTAGTAAAGATGTGCTAATAGTTATGAGTATGCAGGAGAATGGAATACAAATGAGTAAATGAATACTGGTTAAGTTCACAATGTTTGCACTAGGTTGTCCTTTTCCCATGGAAAAAAGTCACAAATCTTATATTGGTATGATTGACCATAGTGGTATTTTACCAAGCAGATACAAAGGAAGTGTTGACATTAGGAGTGACCAATATGAGGTCCTTGCCGGAGTGCAGCTTTCTATTGGGTTGGCAGATTTTGAGGAGTAAGCTAAGGTAGAGGGGGGATTTGCCTAAGAGGGACTTGAGCGACTTGCAGATTTGCTGGTAAGATCACAGCGATGGTGACAAAGCAGACTGCATTGTTGTAAACTAAATATGAGTATGTAAACTAAGTCGTCAAGGATCATGATCATTTTTATGGTGATGATTGGACCGTGGATGAAGAATACTTTAATGCAAAACTGAAAATCGATTCTGGATTTGATTTGAAACTGAATGTGGCTGATGTGGGTCAAAAATTTGAGTAATTTGTCTAACCAAGATACTTGTAGTTGTCATCATAATCTAACTAGGACCTATTTAAAGTAAAAATGTTTTTAGGTTAGATATTGTAGGTAGGTAGAAGTCTTTTCCAATTGAAAAGTTGAAAAGCCTGAATTTGTTTTTGCTGGAATTGAGGCATTTCAGTGCTTTTCAACCAAGAAAAGCATGTTTTAGGTAGTTGAAGCTATGATGAAGGCTGGTCAGCACAGCATTCTATGAGGTGCTGTTTGCACATATGTGTTTGTACCTTTGGTTTCATATAGCTCATTTGGTAGAACAAGCTGCTTACAACAGTACCCCCAAATGGGGGTACCCCCAAATGGGGCTACTGTATTTTTTTAAATGTATGCATCAGTTACTGTAAGTTAAATGGTTGTTGCATTTTATGTTCTTTTTGATGGTGTAGTAGAATTGATGCAAATATGTTGACAAGCGTCACCTTGTCCTGAAGAGATTTACACGGTTATCAAAGTCCCGATCTGGGGTAAGCCTAAACAAAACACAAACCTTAACGTGGATTAAAAATATCTCATATAGAACAAATGAGTGATGTAATAACAAAAAGAACCAATATCATGTTTTGTCACAAGGTTTTATGGGGATTACGACACAGTGAATATTTCATTCAATAATTTGTGAGCCGTAGAGTGTAGCTCATTTGGTAAGAGAGTGGTGCTTGCAACATCGGTGTTATGGCTTCAATTCCCACAGAGGGCCAATATAAAAATGTTTGTACTCACTACTGTAAAGTCACTATGGATAATAATGCTATATTCGGTACTATAATGTATTATTTACTTATAATTGGATTTATGCCAAAATTTTAAAATATTTGAATTTGAAACTGCTGCCAGTAGCTATCATGCCTTGTCCATAAACTGCTGACATGGTAAGGTAACCAAAATGTCATTTTGTAATTTGAGCTGAGACCTTACTTGTTTCCTAATAGCTAACTGCTTGTTGGCCATCATACTTGTGACTCTCTATGGGGCTGTAAAGTACCTTTAACCACTCCATAACCTTATCTACTGAGTATGCATGCACCCTAATAAATCAGGACTGAGAACAATTATATGAAAAAAACTTTATTGATGGTCATGCACCAAATTGCAGTTGATATTTGGCATTATGTAAAAGTGCATTGTATGAATGTTATATTCCTGTGGTTTTAGTGACCGCTTCTTCAAACTGTTTGCTAACCGTTAAGTTGCATTTAGTATTGCATAAAATGACATAACATTTAACAGTCAGCAAGGTTACTTTAATTCATTATGTTTTTAAATGAAACAGTCTTATAATGCACCAACAAATGTACATGACAGTCATGTGTCATGATTCATAATACGACCCCCCCATGCTGTAGCCCTCAGCAACTTGCCATCAAGCCCATAGAGACTAAAACACTGTGCACTATGCTACACACCACATCAATCCTGAACTGTACACAAAATAATTGCAATAATTTGCTTTTGCATTCTGTTAATCTGTCTGCATTTATATGCATTTTATATACATTTAAACTGATACTGTCAGAGTAGAACTACTTGATATACACTCTACATCTACTATTTGTTCACTGCTTATTCTCTTATAAGCTATATGTTCACTCTACGTATTTGTAAAGAAATAGGCAAGAAAGAGAAATGTGCCACATACTATATTATCCATGACAAGTTTTCTTTCTATTGTTTTCTTCTGTAAAAATATAACATGATTATCTACTCAATTTATTACTTATAGTCATTGAACATGTGATGTATTTATACAATAAAAGGTATATTAAGTACCTTTTTAGGCAGTTAAAGTTTGTTTGCATTATATTTTTGTTTCCCAGGGGCCAATTTGCATCTCCCATAGGGATTCCCAGCTCAAACCTAGACTGTTGTTGTCAGGTTAGTGTTAATAAAAGGCGCCTTAGACTGCTGTGTCGCCTTTGACGCCAAATCTTCAGATCTGATTTGGCCATTTAGGCCCATCGGACAATCGTAGTCGGGCGGAACATTGAAAAATAGTTCATCGTCGAAACAGAGTTCATCTGGAGGTGACGCGAGATACGGGAGCTTCAACACACAGCCTGTCAAGAGGCCCCCTAGTGCTGCAACTATGATGGTGGAGAACACAGCTGCCAGCTGGTAGAGGGCCTGTTGCTTGGCGCTGCGTCCCAGACCTGGCTGCAGACCAGGGATCAACTGCTGAAGCTCCAGGAGCCTGGGGTCTCCTTCCATAGGTGCCCTGTGACTAAATATCTCATACATACTTGGTCCATACACCTCCTCAGAGGCTGTCAGGATGGCAAATATACCCGCAGTGCAGGATATGAGTCCTGTTAGGCCATGCAGGTTATGGATCCCACACTGGTCCTGGATCCAGAGGCGGCGGGCCAGAAAGGGACTGAGGTACTTGTATCCCAGCATGCAGGCGGTGCAGCCTATAACTCCCAGAGCGTAGGCCACTGCGGGGGTGATCATCATGTCCACGGACGCCCCCACAGTCACCCCGCCCGCCAGGGTGACGTTCTGGATGTCGGCCATGGTTATCTTGCCATTCTTGTTGAGCATGGTGGACAGGGCGAAGGCGGTTAGGGTGGAAGAGCTGAGACCGATGAACGTGTGCAGGACAGCCCTGTGCTGGTCGTCTCCCTTCAGGGTCAGAGCAGAGTTGAAGGAGGGCCAAAACACCCAGAGGAACAGGGTGCCCATAACTGACAGGATGTTTGACTGGTAGCTGGTGTTCTCCTTGGCATGGCCATCGTTCAGACCTGGCCTGTACAGGATAAACGTTACCCCCAGGCCGAAGTAGCAGGCGAACAGGTGGATGAGGATGGATCCCCCTGCATCGTTGATCCTCAGGTACTTAAGCACAGCCCATTCAGTGACTGCAAACACAGGGACTTCCAGCAGGGCCATGACTAAGAGCTGCACTGGGCTGGTCTTCCCCAAGACAGCACCAAAGGAGATCAGCACCACGGCGCAAGCAAACTCAGCATTGATCAGATTGATGACCCCGAGGTGGATCTTCCCATCATTACTGAACTGGAAGTAACCTTGGACCAGGATTGCCCACTGGATGGCGAATGTGGCCGTCAGAAAGTTAAAGACCATACCGCTAAAGCCGTAGAGACGGAAGAAGGCCAGGAGGCACCCAAAACCGATGAATATCATCACCTGAATGTCAGCAAAGAACGGGTAGTTTTGGTAAAGCGAGTTGTCCATGGGTTTGGTCTCATTGTTCTGCAGTTTAGCATTAGCATCGTCGCCATAGGTGACATAGGCAGCGTAGAGGGCTATGAGGAGCACTTCCAGGACCAGCACCAGGACGGGCAGTCTCACCCTCAGACCAGTGGAATGCTTCTTCATGCTGACAGCCCTTTCAGACCAATGACCAGCATTGCCTTTCCTTGACTTTATATTATCTGCCACTAGATAAGAAATGTCTGGAAGCGCTTCCAACGCACTTTGGCCTTGACAATAAGCTTTGTCACTGTTTGTGTCTGGGGACTCTAAACTATGCTGTATTTTATGAAGTGGCTGAGTAGTAGAGTATAGTTCTTCAGCATACTAAGTTGAAAATTAGACCTACTTCATGCTGGAAGTAAAGGGACATATAGTTAGTTTCACTGAAGATACACTGAAAAAGTAGTTCACTTTAACACAACTAACTGATGAGACATGATCATATCTATATCTTGAAGGTTATGTCATACAAAGTTAAGACGGTTGACTGATAGAACACACAAGAATTTATGGGTTAACAATGTAGGAAGATCAGTGTGACAGCTAAAGAGGTGGTATGTTAGCATTTGTTGTATTTACATTACTAGTTGTAATTGGGAAACTAGTATTTTCCAACTTGCTAACTAACTGGTGGTAGTTAATCTCACGCCACATTAAATGAACACATGAGAACACATGCAGCATTACAATCACTTAGATTTGAACTTAGCTGAACTACCACCCAGAGTCTTCAAAGTAATCCTGCCTTGTTCTATGTTGGTGGAGCATATTGCTTAGAGTCTCAGAGTTGTTGCTTCAATTCCCACTTGAAGTATGCACTTATTACTGTAATTGGCTCTGGATACGAGAGACTGATGAATTACTTCAATGCATGTTAAAAACTGGAAAAGAGGTCTAAGCCACACCTCCGAAACACATGTACTTGAATTTTGGCAAAAACGTTCTACATTTCTCGACCTTCTTGTCCAATATCAAGTA
The DNA here is from genome assembly GCA_016801175.1 of Esox masquinongy. Taxonomy (NCBI): domain Eukaryota; kingdom Metazoa; phylum Chordata; class Actinopteri; order Esociformes; family Esocidae; genus Esox; species Esox masquinongy. Next base: position 15,581 of record JACXGI010011756.1, on the reverse strand, counting down.
CAAAATGCCTTATGTATAGATATATAAATTATTGTTAGAATTACTGTAAAATATAGTGTACTTTAAAATGACTTGTTGCATTGCATGGAGTGTTACCCGTAATTCTAACAATAATTTAACTAGTCACTATATAACAGTAACCTTGATTTTGCCAGTGGCTTGCTTGCTAAATTGTAATGGAATTACTTACTGCTTACAGTCAGCATCGTTGTTACAAATTTACAACACAAACCAAGTGCCAATAAAATTATGTAACCTGAGAACAAAGACCTCAGTTCGAGAAGGTTGTTAGGAGATAGCCTAATGGTGTGAGGGTGTTGGGTTACCGAAAGTTTTGTGGTTCAAATCACAGCCGACAAGTACGTTTTCCTGCTGTTGAGCAAGGCATTTAACCCCAATTAACCCTCAGGATAAGGGCATCTGCTAAAATACTAAAATGTAAACTCCACAGAAGGACTCCACTAATAATCAAAATTCTTATAATCATAATCAATTTGTTAAGAAAAAAGTTTTAGAGTACTGTGCAGGCACTACTGGGAGCAAAATGAAATTCCCCATATGATGCATTAAAAAGAAAAAAAAACAGTAAGCACTAAGACCATCTGCTTAATTACTACAATTTAAATGTAATTACGGAGAAAAAAAACGACTAGTGAACTTTGTTCATAAAAACAAAATGCATACACTGGCAATCTTTTGAGCTTAGCTTGGTAAAACACTTATCTTTATTTTATTTTTCCCCTGATAAAATCGCCACAATCAACAATTGTAATCAACCCAAAATGGGGTCGGGCTTAGCTTTGACCCTGATGGATAAACTGTTAATTCTAGAGTGATTTCTTTCATTAGGCTATGGAAATGTTTGCAATTCACAATGGGCTTGTTTTCATGATTTATTCAGTTGGTTAAATTGATAAAAAATTAACCTTAAGGAAGTTCGTGTCTCTACACCACTCCCTTTCCCTCCTACTGTGTACAAAGAGGAGAGAAGGATGGATTCTAATAAGCACAAACTATTGTTCTAGATACAGTAGGACAATCATCATATTTTGTTATATGGTGTATTTCTGTATTTTTAGATAATACAAGGGTACTTATTTACCTAATGGTTTCACCATTCAGAAAGGACAGTTTCTGTAGATCGTTCCACAACTTCAGATCTCCAAAATTATTGGGATAAATGGCTTGGCATGTGTTTGTCAGGAGGTTTTTTTCATATCAGTTTTGCAGGCATAAGAGAGCTGTCAGTGTCTAGTCTTGATTCTAAGCTTGGCATTTGGCTTATCCCAAAAATATCCATGACCTTAGGCTTACCAAAAACAACAGTTTGGAACATCTTTAGAAAGCACTGGTCAACTCAGTAATCGTAAACTAAGAAGACGTCCATATTGGATCACCGAAGAACGTTTACCATACTGGAAATGAAACAACAGTAACTGTAACTTAATTTAGACCCTGGTTCCTGTGGTGGAAAAACAGTGAGTTCCTCGAAAGGTTCCTTGTTCCTGGGTGAAGTTCCTGTGGTGGAAACGCGGCTTATGACAGATAAGGAACTGTCTTCATGAGGTAGGTGTAGATGTGTTAGCCATCCATCAAGGACCACCAGAACTACATGCTGGACTACCAAGTGCAATCCAATACTTCAGTTGGTAAAAAAAAGATTACAGGTGTCAGAACCTAAAAGAGCCTAGAGAGTTTCTCATCTGTCCACAATAGGAAAAAACTATTGTGAACAGAAGAGACAAAGTTGAACATACCAAAAAAAAAGATTCTCAACACACCACCTCATCTGTGAAATATCACACCACCTCATCTGTGAAATATGCTGAAATAGATTTTATGGCCAGGTCATAGATTGCTGTGGGTGAAATTGGCTCACTTTATTGATGATGTTGGCAAGATTTATTCCTACAGAAACATCTTGACCAGCCAAGTTAATCTTAGTTTCTTAAGATGAGAGTTAAGGCATAAACACTTCAAAACAAACAACATGAAGTTTCTGGGGGGGGAAATGGGCTTGAAGACTTCAAGCAGTTAACATTAAAGTGATGTGTGAAGTTAGTCCGTGTGTATTTACCGATGCCCATGTTTAGGTTTCGTTGGGTGCGAAGTGATAACAGTTTACTCCCCTATTTGAATTATGATCATTCAATATTCCAAATTATTTGGACCTCTCTTTATCTCAATTTCAATTTCAAAACTAAATGAACAGGTCTATAATGACCTGGGAAAGATGCCTTTTCAACTTTCACTTTTAACCAAACCAAACATTGATCTGACCATGGACACATCCATCCATTGAATGTCATATCAAAAACATGATGCTTGGGGGGTTACGGTTTAGGGGTTGGGGATGCTGTGTCAGGGGATTGTGTTCATTATCTGTGGGCTTTATATAATAGCATTGCAATATAAGAAGGGCATTGCATTTCAAGTAATAAGAAGAATTTATAAGAAGAATTTGCTAATGGCAGACATTTTATTAAAATATCCTGCCTGGTACAGTGACAGGCTAAACAAAAAGTACAGGAATTTATTCAGTATGGTAGAAAGCTGAAAAGGTTTGCAAATTAGGGACTGACTATGACACTCAACGCTGTAACACTTGTAAGGAAGTCAGAGCAAGCAAAGCGGCATTAGCGAAAAAAGGCACATGCTGCCAGTACACAGTTCCCTGAACATATAGAAATTAAGAAATGTGTCACACAATGAGAAACAAAGACACAGTTATAGGGACCGAGCAAAGAGGCAAAAAAGGACACAAAGTGAACATGTCATGCAAGTGGTAAATAACATGCTTGAGTGGAGATACACATGAATGGGGCAGGAAGCCGGGACATTCTGTTGTTGTTTGTCACACCCGTGTGGTCAATGAGATTACAGCACCTGACATGGAAGGGGAAGTGGATGAGCTCAATTTTCTGGGAAAAGTCACAAATGTGTATGACAAATCCTTGACAGTGAAACTGCTCTAAAATTCTCTAAAAACTGTCACATCAGAATGATTCTGTTTCACAACATTTCCTCACCCAAAATATTTTGGATGCATACAAAAGCACATCCTAAAATGCAGAATTTCTACTGGTCCACAGAACATGCACCGACCTAAGTCAATGGAAAATATAACAAGCTTGATGGCTAGCTACTGTAAGTTGTAGCTATGATGTTGATTGACACAAACATTTTTTTGAGAAAGTTAAGCACTGAGTGACGAATGGGTTAAGGTGAATGCAGGTGCCCTTAGTGTGTGTTTGAGTGTGTGTGTGTGTGTGTGTGTGTGTGTGTGTGTGTGTGTGTGTGTGTGTGTGTGAGAGCTTCTCTTGAGAATCCAATCGTAGCTGCAGGCTCAATAAGCACTCCCACCTATGTTTTACTGACAGCTGAATCATCCAGTTGAGGAAGAACTGTGCCTAGAAGACCAGCATGCTGGAGTTGCCTCATCACTGTTGACATTGAGACTGGTGTAGATGAATTATTTTAATGCATTCTAGATATATATATTATTTTCAACTAACTTCATTTTCTAAATAACAAAAAAATTACTCAAATGACCACAAAATCAAGTTTGATAGAATTACTTACAATATGCTGATGAAACAAATTATGTCTTTGTTTGTCGAGTCTAGTGGCAGCCAGAGAAAATATATAAAAAAAGAAATTGCAACACTTGATTTTAAGAATTATGGAGAGGGGTGTCTTACCCCATGATGCCCTACCACAACATCTCTGTCTACAGCCCTCTTAGGTTCTCTTTAAGATTGGGTGACATCACGGCAAATAAGAGGATGTGGAGGCTCAATCCTCAGATCTTCACAGAACCAGTATTCATTATGTGAATACTTGAAAGCTAAAATCCAAATATTCATAGAAAACAATAACAATGCTGATGCTTGTCCATCTTTACTGTGAATAACCTTTAAAGGATATCTGAGGGGTTGCATCACAACATTCTTCAACAAAAATTGGGCAGAAATAATGGATAGGGAGAATACTTGTCATTTAATTATAGGCATGTGCAAAAAAATACTGCTATACAATGTTATTATAAATTGAGAGGTATTCTCACTGGCCAAATGGTTGATGCGGGGGTACAGAACAGCAGTGTAGCCCCTGCTTCAAGTCTCTCCCTAATCTACCTGACAGGTTTTCAAGCTCTATAATCATGCTTATATCTACAACAGTTAATTTAATTTTAAACAAGCTCAATAACCCAATTGAGGGAGAGGGGACTGTTGTACAGCATGCATTACAGACATGTCAAGTGGTCTTTAGACTAAACACCTTAGACTACTTTCAACTGTTTAACAGTTTTATACTTTGATATTGAACAAAAAAACTCGGCATCAAGCAAAGTTGTAATAAAATGACTTCCGTTTATTGCATTTTGTGCAGACAAATCTATAAAATGGTTTGAGAAAACCATTAGCCATTGATGTATAAGCCTTTGACATGGTTAAACATCTTAGTAAAACAACAGTTTATATATCATTATTGAACACAATAGAGAATACATATTTCTATATCTGTAAAATATTAAACTTGCATTGACACACAAATGAAATATCTAAGCTCTACTTTGATAATTATTGATGTATTTACAAATGTCCCCTCTTTACCCTTTCTTTACCGGTACATACTCTCAAACAAACACATACAGATGCGCACACAGACAGTAAACACTCACAGGCATTCACACACACACACACACACACACACACACACACACACACACACACACACACACACAC
>JACXGI010011756.1:0-10733 GCA_016801175.1 Esox masquinongy | reverse complement strand
ATTACAATGCTCCTATGGACCAAGTATAAATACAGTATCATAAGTGAAGATTTAGAAACACTAGCTCTTGATATTTTTTTCTTGCTGGCATTGTGCTCACACTTCTCGAGTAGATGAAGGAGTCATGAGGGTTGCACAAAAAATTTGACCTTCTAAAAAAGAAGGCTTATTTAACATTAGCTAACACAATGTGATGAGTTTGACTTTTCTGTCATGAAAATGACACACTTACATGCATATACTAGGTTCTAAAGTCTGTGGGAACCAGAACAGTAAACAAACTGTCCATTCTTAGTAAAAGCTACAAAATCCTTCTCACTATGCATTGTCCTCAGTGGAAAAAAAGAAGAAATAAGTTCCTGGCTTAGTTAAAAATTGGTCTGTATGAAAAAAACAGAGCTAATTTAGAGGATTATGGGGTGATAGAATGCTAGCAAGTGCAGCACGGCAGTGGGAGCTAGCACGTAATGGGAGCGTGAGTTTTATTTCAAATAACACCCCGACATTTGGGATTTTTTTTGACCCGGTCCATAATTTCACAACATAATAATCATTGGTGTAATTTGACACACAGATATGAAGGAAGTCCAGATCTCTTTGGACTGAGTAGCCATTTACCAGGGTTTAGTGTGTAAAGGTTTGGAGTTTCTTCCCCTCGCGACTGTTGTGTTTTCTGGACGCGGTGGATATATACAACATAAAATAATAGTTTTTTTGGGGCAAATACCCAGTGTTTGTGGTTATATAAAGCATAATAATATGTACATTTAAAATCAAAATCCACATGTATACGTTAGTATATGGAGAAAATATGCACAATAGTCGTTATTTAAAGTAGGTATGTTATTTGTCGATTTTGATTAGTTTCTCAACTAACTCTTTGCCTAAATTGTAAAATAATCAATGAATGACTTTAATAAAGCAAGTTCAAAAACAACTGTGATTACAGAAACAAACTGTGCTATATATTACTTGCATGCATTAAACAAATCTAAATTATTCACGCTTGTGCACATATGCGCTAGATCTATCACAGTGAAAAGCCTGTTTACCTGCTTTGGACTGACACAAATAGCCTCTCAGCAATATAACGTGTTGGATTCTACATTAATTAAGTGGTGGTCTTGTCAAATTGGCCAAGTTTTTTCAAGTTATTTTACAGGGTTGTAAACAGAAGTGCATTCCTGATGAGCACTTTCATACTTGATAGCTTCAACATAGTCAGCGCAAGGCAAGGTCCAATGTCACAGGGTAATGATTTGTGGATTCGAGAGCCCTTTTCGCACCCTGTTCATAAATGTATATAATCTGACATCTTTTTTTTTGCTGTAGAGAAGGATTCTTATGTGTAATGAGACATTATAAAACATCCAGAGTATGGCAGTCTAACTGCAGCCTTTCTGTCTGACCTCCCTTCTCACTTCTATAGATGAAGTCATCGAATGTGTAAATATAACACTGTAAAGGTCTCTCTGACCTCTGCCAATGGTGGAAGCCCTGGTTTTGTCGTTTTTGATCATATTAAAATCTACCACAATCATACTGCTGGTGAATCAGTAAGATGGTAGGTTATGGTGGGGGGGATCGTATGTGTCTATAGAAACCATATCTAAGACTCATACTGTAAGCCAAACATACACATTATTCGGCACACCATACAACACAGCCATTCTCCAACCATAGGTATATACGTTCTATCTGTATAAGTCTATGGCTCCAACACTCTCCATCTTGTGTACCCAATAACACCACACACAGAAATCTACGGATCTACTTGATTCAGAAGATTGCAGCAATAAACTTTAACCTCACGCAGTAGGCTGAGCAGTGCACTCCCAAGCTCTGATAACATCGTTCATCCCTGTCACTTTTTATATAGGGATGAACAGCTGATCTGATATTCTGATATTCTGATTACTGTATGTCTACACAGTATATGTATATATTTCCAAGAATTTTCTTATGTTTTAGGTTTACAGTAGGTTTGTTGCATAGATCCCCGAGTTTAAACACTCAATTCAAAATCGCCATATGTTTTTAATTTTACTTTAGTTAAATAATGACTTAGGCCAAACTCATATTTGAATAAAAACCAGTCTCCCCAGGCAGACTGGCTGACGCCCACAATGTAAACAATGTTCCAGCTGTTGCCCTTGGTCTTGACTTTCTGATACTAAATATTTATCAGTTTTCAGCTCAAAAGATGAACTTGGGACACATTTACTTTATGCAAGTGCCAAATGCCTTGTCCTTCATGACAACTTGTCCTCCATCACAACTAACCAAGTCCTGTCTAGAAGGATACCATATGAAACTACTGTTACAAACACCATGCAAACAGGAATATAATTACATTGTTTTCAACATCAACTTTTAGACAAGTTATGTCATATTTATGTTTCCAGTTACTGTATATACATTATAGCTGTTTTATATATATATATATATAACCTATATAGTTAAATATTTTTAGGATTATATTGTTTTGGTTGTAGGTAGTATTTGGGTGACATTTAAAACTGTGCAGATTGTGCATAACACTTACCATTATCTAATAGGTTGACACCAGACCCTATCACCACTTCCTCAACTAGAAGCTGGACTTATTGGGGTCTGGATCAGTCAATTCAAAAGTCATATTTCAGCATTTTTAAAAATCTATTTGGGAAAACCGAAACATTGTATAATATCTCATATAAACTCAGTGAATGATTGTATCCATTTTCATCTGTTCTTAGACCTTCCCTTAGATAAATTCAGCACATTCATTCAGGGCATAAATCTCAACTTGATATTGAGCATTATATGTCAATGTTGATCCTCAAGTGGGCTGCATTTGCTCCAACTAAATTCACATTTGAATAACATTTTCACAAAGACAACTGTGTCATGCCAAGTCCACGTCAATAGTTAGTCAACAACTCTATTAGTCATGTGATCTGTTGCAGCAAAATGTAGCTGACTAATGAACCTCAAGGACAACCCTGCCCTTCTATTCAAGTAACCCCAACCCTGTACACCCTTTCTACTCCCCCATCTGATATATATATATATATATATATATATATATTTCTTATATATATATATATATATATATATTTCTTATATATTTCTTTACATTTTTCTTTTTGGTTAAATATTTACATAGTCAGTATAGCAGCTGATGAAATTCTAGAACATCTATAATGTGATAATATGTTTGATAAACAAAATCTTTCACAGAAATACAGTGCACATCACACACAAAATATCCAGTTTTTACGTAAACTTTTCAATAACTTAAATTCTATAATTTTCTTTTGAAAACAGTATAATACAAAAAATAATTTACTTCTTTATATAGATAGAATATTTTTTTCTTGTTTCTACTACATGTTTAACAGTGCCCTCCATTGCACGGAAAAATAATATGTGGATTACTTTGAAATATGAGGTCTACCTGTATGTACATATATGTATCTATATTATATTTGTATTACAAAAATAATGTGAATTATGTATTAGTCCAGGGTTAATGCTTTAGACATGCCCATTGGGACTGATAGTCATATTATGTTTAGCTGTGCCATGTTGAAAATAAATTATGCTTCTTTCCTAGTACAAGGTATTCAGGATTTGCAGTGATGCTGGATGTAAAACTATTCATTCAAACCAACTGTAATTTCACTGCCTATTTCCACCTAATACATAATTAAGATACTGCACAGTTTTGCCTTTGTACTAAAAAGAGGGTTGTATCAAAAAGCTTTTTTTTCTTGTCATATGGCACAATTTGTATATTTTTATTTGGCAAGAATTGTAGAATGAACATTCCTAGACTGGAATTAGTGTAAACCAAATGATGATTAATAAAAACAGATGTATTTACTAAAATATATCAGTGTATCACAAACATTATACATATCTGTCTGTCTCTAAATTAGCAATTGACATGTTCTAATGTAGGCTTGTGGTTATATTGAAATTGTTGACATTTGGTACAATAGTATCAAATCATTTTGTTTTAGTTTATAACACTTTAGTGTCTTGTGATTGATGTTTACTTTATATCAATGCATTTTACGTGGTTTCTCCTTACAGTCATATTACTGCAATAACACTAGTTTATTCCACCTAAAAGTCTTGTCAGCACTAGGTCCCTATCAAGAGGACAATCAGGTACGGCTGGTAGTAATATGTACTGTATTAAATGATAGGACAAAGCACACTATTTACAGTTTAGCTGTAGGGAGGTCAAAGGTTGAAGTCATAATGTGTCCCTCTGCAACTTCAAAATCTCATTGTACTGTTTCCCAGCATAATATTCGGGGTTGAGGTCAACACCAACTCAATTACAATTACTCTGGTTAATGAGAATTACTTTTATTCAATTAATTAAAATATGATACCCAGATAAGGAGAATTGCTGACAGGAAGTTTAGCAGAAAGGTGTGGAATTATCTCCCGTCATTCATATGAAATTGTGCCTTTTTCTTATTAGAAAGGTCAAATGTAATAGATATTTTTAGTTGAATTGTTACTATATGAAAAATTCTAATTAATTTATGCTCTTCTTCCCCACTTCTGTGAAATATATGATATTTAATTTTTAATTTTTTCAATACTTTCATAACATTTGTACCATGCGCATGAGTACACCCCAGCAATATCTAACCATTTTCTATTTTTAATAGAAAGGTGAATCCAAGATCAATATAGAACTATCCTTACTATTTATTGTTCATGGCCATCTAATAAAAAAACATTACTCTTGGGTATTCCTATTTAGATAGAAATGAAAAAATGGCTAATTGAAAAAAGTGGTTAACTGAATTTCAACCTCACCTGTAAATTGAGTGGTAATGAAGTTAACCCCAATCCTGATCACAACATCCTCATAACAGATTCTTTCCTAGACACGTATCACTGTGTGCAGGATCGCTGCTGTTTCCCTTCCTTCAGAGAAAATTCTCAGGAGTCCTAAATTGACCTTGACCCCAAGGTGACAATCCATGGAAGAAATTTTGATGACGACTGATGAATTCTCAACCCATTCCTTTCCACCAATGCCTTCATTGCATCACATCTTACATAACATGCACAACAAAAATAGAAGATACTATATTCTTCAAATAAATAAATAAATAGAGAATTAAATAAAAGAACAAAATAAATATAGACCAGCAATGAAAATATATTACATCCCTCTCCTTCAAGTAACCCAGATCCTTTTAAAAAGAAGAAAAGCAATAGTCAAATAAAGCACAGGAACAAACCAAAAGAAAAATGACTGGTCTACCAAACAAGAATTACTTTAGTTGGGTGAATAATTTGTCTTTGGGATAGGTCCACTCCTCGGTTCAAGAAGCAACTTGTGTGCCATTTGACATCTAGTGATCTGACATCCACTAAAGAACCTAAATAGGGTGGTGCCACAGCTTGCTAGATTAAGAGAGGTGCAGACATAATGCTGGTAGGTAATGGTGACCGAGACTAGGGGTGAATTTAGTCGGTGCCTTTTGGTGGCTTGGGGTGGAGGTTACTAATAACACAGGGCATAGTGAGATGATATGTTGTTGGAGTATGTGTGTGCATTTAGAGGGTTGTCGGGGGCATGTGAGGGATGTATCTGGAGTATAGTGGAAGCAGGGACCAGTAAGATTGAAGACGAGCAGGCGGTGTGGATCTGATTGGAGGTTGGTTTCTCAGGAGTAGATGGTGATGACCTCACGTCCACCCCCGCGCACCAGGAGCACCCGGTTGAGACCCTCAGTGAGGACCTCAAGGAACTCCATATCTGACAGTGGGTTAGAGTCAAGGAACATGCAAGTTGAAAGCTCAACTGGCTTTTGTAGCCTTTTGTGTTAGTTAATCTTTTGGGCCCCATGGAAGCCACATATTGTCATATTAATAATAATCATTATCATCATTTCAAAAATATCCTAAAATATGACAGGCTATAATATACTGTAACAAATCCCGAAGAAGTGATGGATACAGTTGTCCTCTCCCATTCGGTTCTTGGGTGGTCCGGGCATGTTCAGCAGAACCAGCTTGGCTTCCTTGGACTTCTTCATTATGACCTCGTTAAGCCGCAGCGCCGTGTGCATGCGCCTCACGTTTGACTGGTTCCTGACAGGACAAAAGAGAAGTTGGTAGTGGTTACACTGCAGTCGGGACATTGTGTCATCACAGTTTTTAATCACATGCCAGGAAATAAAAATAAAAAGGTAATACTTACAAGCTCTCCCATTCTCTGCAGCATGGCAAGAAGAGAATACAGAAATGACTTGTCACAATACAGAATTTCCATTGAGGAATTGTGTCCCAATTCTTAAAGCCTTTTCTTTTCGGGAGATCAAGTTTACTCCTGAAATGAGCTTATAAAACCACCGGCACTCTCCAACAGCAACGGCCTACGAATACACTGCACTTATTTTTCTTATTTACTTTGGAAGGGGCGAAAATCCACACAGGCCTTTGGACACAATCTGATGGAAAGGGAAAGTGACGGCAGACTCACGGCTTCATGTTGAAGATGTCTTTGACTCCGCCCTGCTCCGGGTGCGCTGCTGCTGCCTGGTTCTCAGCCTTGTCTGTCCAGGTCATCTGCATCTCCTGCCCTGGCGTGGCAGCGCCCCCTGCAGGCGTGGTGGGGGATGTGGGGCTGGTGGGGGTGGCGTTCTTATTGTGGATCAGCTGAACCTGTTTAGGGCGGGAGACAGCCATAGACTAAAAGAGGGGCACCGCACGAGAATGTGAGAGGGTGAAGGGAAGAGAAAGACACCTGTCAGTTTGGAGGTGATGCATTAAACAAAACCAGACCACCACTGGACAGTGAGTTGAAAGCACAACTGGGGAACTGTGTGTAAAGCAAATAGGTTAGAGGCTGTCCTGTCACATTCATTCTGCAGAGTCCCCTGAACGCCTGTTTAAAACCCGCTTGATCAAACCTCTCTCTGGCCCTGGGAGACAGAGGGACAAACACAGCACAGCAGAGGTTACCTTCCCGGCTTCCTCCGAAATATTGTTCATTACTTTTTAATCTTGTAGCTGATGCTCATACATTTTAAGAACTCAGTAAGAGAAGGCCTCTCAAACCATTTTTGGTAAGACCCCATGTTGCCAGGGAACAGAGTGAGTTGAACAGGTCGGCCAGTCACATACTGTACCAGTTGTTTGAACCAAGTTATTTAACCAAGTTAGTTGAATGAGAATATCATTTTCATTTATGACAACTTAGACAAATGTAGACAAAATCAAATAGATTTACAGATTTACAAATGCAGTGAGACACATACCAATAGGTTTATAGCCCAGCTGATGTATTATGTTGCCATAGTTAGGGTGTGACGTGACTGGGCAAACCCTGAAAAGGCAACCACTCCTGTCCTATCAGGGCATGCAAAATGTGCCCCAAAGGCACAGAACAGGGCAGAAAAAAAGAAGTGAGATTGTGAAGCCAGCCTGTGTTGCGACGCTTCTTCTAAATCCCAGGTACACCAGAAATAGAGGAAGAGGAGTGCTGAGGCTGCCGATTCCATGACTGCCTGCAGCAATACCCCCCGAGCCACCAAGTTAGAAGGCCAAGACTGAGCAGCCTTGTCTTCTCAGTGGGTTTGGCATTTAAGTTTTGACTTCCAGGGCTCTAACACATACTGCTGTGTCTGTTCCCTGTATTCTTTCTGTGACAAAGTGTATATGTGACAGCGTGGGTGAAAGCATTGTTTTCAGAACTAAAAAAACAAGTCTAAATTTAGACTGAATGTGTTTTATACTGGTATAGAATGAGAGTAGAGTAGTCAAGCCATATGCAAACACATTAGTGTTGACATACTCTGACCCATTCAGGATGATTGTACTGTGGACAAAACAGTATTCAGTGACGGGATAGCTGATTACAAGATATTGTTGTTAGAATAAAGGTAGATTAAGGAATCACCAGTAGCAAGGTCCAAATCAATTTATTCAGAGAACAGGGTCATCTATTGACAAATATGGGATGGTTGACAGATTAAAAGTATTTAGTCAAATCAATAAAAACAGCAGCACAAAACTGCCTTTTGAAAAATGCAGGTGTCATGTAGCACCTTGAGATCCACTCATGGCCAGGTTTTAAGCCTGGCTGAACATCAGGGAGAACACAGTGGGATGGTGGCTTAGCAGCGGACCAGGCATAAACACTTTACACAGGCAGGGCAGGATTGAGATCAGGGTCAAGCTTGTCGACCCCCCTTTGAAAAGAGGAATGATGGCAGCAGCTTTCCAATCCTGTGGGATTACAGATGTTTGGAAAGAGAGGTAGCCCAGTCATCGTCCCCAGGGGATTTGTAAGGTCTAGTTTAAGCAACTTCTTTCACGCCCGTGCTGAATGAAAAAAACTCAATAGGGTGCAAGAGCTTGTTGTGATTGTTGAAGCTCTCAACAATTGTAGCTTTGTCAGTAGACACACTCGTATTGGAGTGCTGTACGTAGCAGAGATGATTCTTTTTTATTTTCCATGTATTTTAATGTCCCAGAACTTCTTAGGATCAAAGTCACAAATTACAAATTGATATTGGTGAAATCCTGCCTTTGCTTTCCTAACTGCTCGAGTGCACTGATTCCTTTCTTCCCTGAAGAGCTGCCTATCACAGTAACTTTTAAAGGCCAATGCTTTGTGCCGGACCAGGTGCTTACGGTAGACTAGCTCTGACAATTCACCAGGGTTAAAATTGTATTAAGTGATTGATGAATGATATATAAATTATTTGCTTTGTTCAAAGACATGGGGTTGAATGAGATGGGTGCCTAAACAGTTCAAGAGAAATTTAGAGTGCCTGATTGGTGCTGAAAAGATGTCGGTGGATTGAGCCTATCCCATTTGAGGTTGCATTGTACTGTAACACAGTCCCTGAGGGGCAACAGTGAGAACTGTATCTCGCGAGTTAGATTTTTACCAGCTCCAACAGCTCCAATTGTTTATGCAGAGATGTTGATCAGATGACAGAGCATTGCAGATTGTCCTCACATTAATCCTACTATGAATCCAAAGGAAAACCTCGGCGTTTGAGACAGATTATCTGAGCCAACATTCTGAGATAGCCAGAACATTTGAGAGTTCCCAAGAGAAGAGTTTGTGATGATCTCTGTAAACATTTTCCTCACTTGAAAGTCAGCAACTGGGCTTATCCTGGATGGACAAGTTTGATTTCCATGAGGGAACAGGAAGAAGAAAGAAAACTAAGAAAATTCATGTCAATACTACTGTAAGGTACTCTGGATAAGAGTGTTGGTTAACTTATTTCAATGTACATCGATATCAGCACTTCCACTGTCTGTTAATGCCATTTCATGTGTGGTCATGAAATGGGTCCCTTTCTGCTCCTGGACGTTGGATGTCCTTTGAGACTCTGGGATGTTTGCAACTACAGTAGTACATGCAGTAAGTCCTGGCTCTTCTTTTGAGACCGCCACTAGTTTTTGTTTTACTTTTTCAGTTCCCTTACAATTCTAGACACCAGAGGACAATGTCAAAGCAAGATAATTTACATTAAAAAAACACAGAAAAAAAGCTGATAAAACTACTACAGTAGTTAATGAAATTGGGTGCTGTAAATGTTTTGACCTCTGGCTTACTCTGATGCCTCCCAAACTTGTTTTATGTATAATAAGGTATTGTAGTTCTGTTTTACATTGCTATTGTATGTCACTTCCATGTGCCGGGTCATATTTTACCTTTATTTTAAAAGGATTAGTTAATTCTGTATTCTAGGTGAGAAAGAGGATAGCACAGTAGAATCCAACAGAATTAAAGTAGAACCAAGCAGAATGATAGTAGAACCCAGCGAAATGAAGGACAAAGTGGGATGCTCAGGTTGATTAGACAGGTACAGAAAGAGAACACTACTGTACCTCCTCCTCTGGTTTCTCCTCCACACTGACTCCAGCAGGCTCGTCAGTGCTCTTCTGAGAACGCAGGTTAGATGGGTTCTTGCGCCGGATAGACCCACGGGATGAATCAGTGATGCTCTGGATCTGTGGTGGTCAAAGCAACAAGGGGTTGTAACAGAGCACAAAAGAAAATCACAGTAAAACATTGTGCGAACACTTTAAAGAAAACATATGTTCAAAAATCTGTAGCATGTGTTTTTGAGTAATTTTTTTTAAATGTGTGACATTGGGAGGTTTGTGGAAAAACGGGAAACTCATTGTAAGATCCCACATTCTGTTCTGTAAATCTTCGATTTCCATAGACTTTGTGGTCGTACAATGTGCTTTCCTGATTAATGAGACATCAAAGCAGGCAAGAGCAAAGCCGGAGACATCATTTTTATAACTAGCTCAGTAATTATAATCATTCCCCTGCTGCCTTGCCCTCCCTGTTGCTGGCATTTCAAATTGAGCAAGTGATAATGGCTTGATTCACAAATAGCAATTTGTTTAAAGAAAGGAGTAAGGTAAATATTTTCAGATTTTCTATGAGGGCATTTTTTCAAGTCGACTAAAGTAAAGGATGAAAAACTAAAGGATGAAAATGTCTGTATATAATAATTTAGATGTAATCCAACTACAGACACTACAGGTGCTGGTCATAAAATTAGAATATCATCAAAAAGTTGATTTATTTCAGTAATTCCATTCAAAAAGTGAAACTTGTATAATGTATACATTCATTCCACACAGACTGATATATTTCAAGTGTTTATTTCTTTTAATTTTGATGATTATAACTGACAACTAATGAAAACCCCAAATTCAGTATCTCAGAAAAT
>JACXGI010011755.1:0-24268 GCA_016801175.1 Esox masquinongy | reverse complement strand
ATTTTCAGAGATACTGAATTTGGGATTTTCATTAGTTGTCAGTTTTAATCATCACAATTAAATGAAATAAACATTTGAAATATATCAGTCTGTGTGTAATGAATGAATATAATATCCAAGTTTCACTTTTTGAATGGAATTACTGAAATAAATCAACTTTTTGATGATATTCTAATTATATGACCAGCACCTGTATACTGAGAGTAAGATGCTGTGACATGTGGATGTGTGAACACTAGTCACTGAATACATCCTTATATACAGGTCTGGAAAAAATTAAGAGACCACTGCAAAATTATCAGTTTCTCTGGTTTTACTATTCATAGGTATGTGTTTGAGTAAAATGAAAAGTTTTGTTTTATTCTATAAACTACTGACAACATTACTCTCAAATTCCAAATAAAAATATTGTCATTTAGAGTATTTATTTGTAGAAAATAACAACTGGTCAAGATAGCCAAAAAAAAGATGCACTGTTTTCAGACCTCATAATGCAAGGAAAACAAATTCATATTCATTTTGCAACAACAAAATACTAATGTTTTAACTTAGGAAGAGTTCAGAAATCAATATTTTGTGGAATAACCCTGATTCTTAATCACAGCTTTCATGCGTCTTGGCATGCTCTCCGCCAGTCTCTCACATTGCTGTTTGGTGACTTTATGCCACTCCTGGCACAAACATTCAAGTAGCTCGGCTTTGTTTGGTGGCTTGTGACCAGCGATCTTCCTCTTGATCAAATTCCAGAGGTTTTCAATGGGGTTCAGGTCTGGAGATTGTGCTGGCCATGACAGGGTCTTGATCTGGTGGTCCTCCATCCACACCTTGATTGACCTGGCTGTGTGGCATGGAGCATTGTCCTGCTGGAAAAAACAATTCTCAAAGTTGGGGAACATTGTCAGAGCAGAAGGAAGCAGGTGTTCTTCCAGGATAACCTTGTACTTGGCTTGATTCATGCGTCCTTCACAAAGCAAATCTGCCCGATTCCAGCCTTGCTGAAGCATCCCCAGATCATCACCGTTCCTCCACCAAATTTCACAGTGGGTGTGAGACACTGTGGCCTTATAGGCCTCTCCAGGTCTCCGTCTAACCATTAGATGACCAGGTGTTGGGCAAAGCTGAAAATTTGACTTGTCCTCTACGGTCCTATCCTTATGGTCTTTTGCAAACTTCAGCCTGGCTCTTCTTTGCTTCTCATTGATGAAGGGCTTTTTTCTAGCTTTGCACGACTTCAGCACTGACCCTAGGAGCCTGTTTCGAACCATCCTCACCGTGCACTTCATCCCAGCTGCTGTTTGCCATTCTTTTTGTAGGTCACTTGATGTCATCCTACGGTTGTTGAGTGACATTCGAATTAGTTGACGTCATCTCGGTCAGTAGACAGTCGTATTCGCCCTCTGCCAGTCTGTAGCTTTGTTGTCCCCAATATCTGTTGCTTGACCTTGTTCTTATGAACTGTCAACTTTGAAATGTTCAGGATGGAAGCAACCTGACGCTCACTGTATCCCTCTACCAGGAAAGCCAAAATTGAACCCTTCTTTTCCTCACTCAAATCTTTTCTTTTCAACTCTTTTGTCATGCTGAATAGTTATTTTTTTATTGAAATTACCTTTGATGTACTACTTGCACTGTTTTTGCCTTCCAGCTGGTCCTATTGCAAGAGGATAATGATGACCACAGCAGTGGTTTTTATACTTTACCTCGTTAAATTAGATTTGGTTCAGGTAATCACCTAATCAGTGCCTCATTAAGTAAAATGAGGTGTGCCTGTGTTGGAATTTAACAGACACTGGAATGGAATGGCTGCCATACATGTAGAGATGCTGATTTAAGAAAAATTAGGAGTGGTCTCTTAATTTTTTCCAGAGCTGTATGTTATTGGTACAATGTCCTCATATGCCATTCATCACTGAAGTCCTCTTTGTTTCAATAAGATGTACTTCCATAATAGTCATCACAAGTGTTCTGCTCACCCAACAGTCAGTGGTGAACCATTTCTTGGAAGACCAATGTAACACACCGTAAAATTCAGATACAAGTTTGCATACCCTGGCAGAAATTGTGAAATTCTGGCATTGATTTTGACTTATGACTGATCATGCAAAGAAAAGGGTCTTTTCTTGAAGGATAGTGATCATATGAAGCCATTCATTATCACATAGTTGTCACATAGTCCTTTTTAAATCAATGATTACAGAAATCACCCAAATGGCCCTGATCAAAAGTTTACATACCCTTGAATGTTTGGCCTTGTTACAGACACACAAGGTGACACACAGGTGAAAATGGCAATTAAAGGTTAAT
Organism: Esox masquinongy; assembly: GCA_016801175.1. NCBI lineage: Eukaryota > Metazoa > Chordata > Actinopteri > Esociformes > Esocidae > Esox > Esox masquinongy. The sequence goes on along the minus strand of JACXGI010011755.1, from coordinate 21,964 downwards.
TTCCCACACCTGTGGCTTTTTAAATTTCAATTAGAGTCTGTGTATAGTCAATGTCAAAAGACCTGCATAACAAGGTAATGAAACTTCATAAAGATGGAAAAGGATATAAAAAGATATCCAAAGCCTTGCAAATGCCAGTCAGTACTGTTCAATCACTTAAGAAGTGGAAAGTTCGGGGATCTCTTGATACCAAGCCAAGGTCAGGTAGACCAAGAAAGATTTCAGCCAAAACTGCCAGAAGAATTGTTCGGGCAACAAAGAAAAACCCACAGGTATCCTCAGGAGAAATACAGGCTGCTCCGGAAAAAGACGGTGTGGTTGCTTCAAGGAGCACAATACGACGATACTTGGACAAAAATTAGCTGCATGGTCGAGTTGCCAGAAAGAAGCTTTTACCAATGCCACAAAAAAGCTGGGTTACAATATGCCCGACAACACCTTGACACGCCTCACAGCTTCCGGTACACTGTAATTTGGAGTGATGAGACCAAAATAGAGCTTTATGGTCACAACCATAAGTGTTATGTTTGGAGAGGGGTCAACAAGGCTTATAGTGATCAGAATACCCTCCCTACTGTGAAGCATGGTGGTGGCTCACTGATGTTTTGGGGATGTGTGAGCTCTAAAGGCATGGGTAATCTTATGAAAATTGATGGCCAGATGAATGCAGCATGTTATCAGAAAATACTGGCAGAAAATTTGCATTCTTCTGCACAAAAGCTGCACCTGGGACACTCTTGGACTTTCCAGCATGACAATGACCCGAAGCACAAGGCCAAGTTGACCCTCCAGTGGTTACAGCAGAAAAAGGTGAAGGTTCTGGAGTGGCCATCACAGTCTCCTGACCTTAATATCATCGAGCCACTCTGGGGAGATCTCAAACGTGCGGTTCGTGCAAGATGACCAAAGACTTTGCATGACCTGGAGGCATTTTGCCTAGAAGAATGGGCAGCTATACCACCTGCAAGAATTTGGGGCATCATAGACAACTATTACAAAAGACTGCACGCTGTCATTGATGCTAAAGGGGGCAATTCACAGTATTAAGAACTAAGGGTATGCAGACTTTTTGCAGAACAGGGGTCAGTTATTTTTTTCTTTGTTGCCATGTTTTGTTTTATGATTGTGCCATTCTGTTATGACCTACAGTTGAGTGAATCCCATAAGAAATACAAGATGTGTTTTGCCTGATCACTCATGTTTTCTTTACAAATGGTACATATATTACCAATTCCCCAAGGGTATGCAAACTTTTGAGCACCACTGTATAGCGGTAGTGTTTTTTTTTTTTTTTTAATTAGAACACGTTCTGTAGACAAGTTTGTGCCATAGTGCTCAATAGAATTGATAGGAAGAGCCAGGGTGAAAAAATACCTAAAATAAGGCCTGTTTTTTTCCCAGTGTCTTTCAAACTACGGCACTCTGCTTGGACAGAAGGTCATATTGATATCCTGGCCTCCATGACGAATGCAATTAACTAAATTTCACCCAGAAAAAATTATAAACATTTCATCTGTCCATCTTACTGAGGAATAGTTCTTTCGGTTCTAGATCAAACCATTTCCACAGGAGTTGAAGTAAAGCTCTGATCAGTAATACTAAGGCTCAAAATAATAAAATTTTATATACAAAATAAGTAGCCATTTACTAACTCTGATTTCAGGCACATGACTAATTTAGACTAGGTCAAACGAAATCACTCAAGCAAATTAACTTACTGTAAGCTTTTTCCAGAAAATGTCTCCCCAATGTGTCGGCTACAGTTGCTTGATGACAGGACAGTACCTGGAGAATAACCAAACTAAATTAAACTGTAAAGGAAGTATATTTGTACATTATTAATGTAAACTTGCTAAAGTAATGCAACATTTCTGAGAAAAGTTAACCAAATTTGCATAACCTTATTATTTAATTACATCAACTAGCATGTCAAACGTCAGATAATTGGCTCCTATTGTACTAGCTAGCAGTTTGATAAATTACATTAACTTCACTAGTTAGCTACTACTACCGTATCGAGGTAAATCAAATGAGAAGATAAGATACAGGTAAAATTGAAAAGTGCATTGTAGTTGGCAAACAATTGTAAAAATGTAAATGACTAATTCATTAAATATACAGTATTACTTACTTTAATCCAAATTCACATGTGCCAATTGTCAGTGTGCCCGCATCCGCTTGCAAAAAAAGCCTTTATGTTTTTATCCCAAGTTTGACTCTGCATTGTTATCCCAAGAGCGTAACTCTGTGTCTTGAATAAAATCGTTTTTATAAAACATGAATAAAACATTTTTTATTTTTTGGGTTAGTAAATTTAGTTGTTGTTACGAACGCTGTGGCTCTAGCAGTCTAGGGTGGATGGTACAGAGACCCGTAACATAAAACTCATGCAAAGTGGTGTAGTGTACTGGAACAGTGAGAACAAACGACACAGACAACCAAAGCTACCGTCAAACATAAAACATTTATTATAAACACATGGTAAAGGGATTAGGGAAAAGGGGCTGAGCTGGACCCAAGAAATGAAATAATATGGTCAAACACCCCCAAACTGAACTTGCCTGCCTCATGAACCGCTTAGCTAACTACTAACCAATACAAAACTACAGTGGGTGTTCCGCTCAGTTCTAACTAGTGTTTTTAGACAAAGTTTTCCTACGGGTTGAGTATGCCCAAGGGTAACTTGCTAAAAAAAACTTTTCCCAGGGACACAGGGGCAAACACAAACACACAGGTTGAACAAGGACTAAACAGCACATAGCAAACAATTGACTACAGAACACCAAATAAAACACCACAGCAATACATACATGAAACAGGACAAAGTGAGATGTATGTTGTGATGGTAATTCCATCAATAAGAACTCTTAAAGGAGTAAGTACAGAGACAAAATTCTCTTGGCACAATTAACAGTTTATTTGCAAATAGAGACGTGCCAAAAGCTTACAGAATTATCCTCTGAGGAATCTCTGAGGTCGATACATGAACAGTCAGTATTTAGTATAGTTAAAAGGGGTGTGGTAAGATGCTGCCCAGCTGACCAAACTCAATAGAACACATTCCCATTGTTCTATTACTACCTAGGCTTCACACAAGGGGCAGGCTGTCCTTCCCCACATGGGTAACCTCTTCAACTCTGAAGAGGACAGACAATAGATGCTCTGATGAGTTATACAGATGGGCAGATTTACGAGTAATCCTATCATCTGCCGATACCAGTCAATGATGCCCCTTAGGCAAATACGAGATTCCCCTCTCCTACATTCCTAAGGAACAAAGGACAGATACCCTTATTGGTCTAGGCAGATGAACAGATGGTCAGAGTACCTAGTGATGCTCTGATATTATACAGACGTGTGTCACAACCAAAGACTAGAGTTACATACCAGGTAACCAATAGAAAGGCAGACATTTCTCAAATGTACACTAGTTCAAGAATTTCCATAACAATGCGCTAAACTAAGTGATGTATGTATGAACAAAGTGTCTGTCTATCAAAAAGGGTATGTATCTCAAGAGTGTCTATGTCCATGTGGGGGGAAGCAAAAGAGTCTGTCTGGGAGAACCAACTGACTGGGTTTTTAAACCAAGGGATGTGTGATGCGATTGGGTAATGGAAAAAGGTGGTGCAATTAGGATGGGTGTCCACTGATTGGTCCACCTCAGCAGTCAGGCGATGCACTCATGACTGCCAGGTGGGGGAAACACCAACAAGCACAATCAGGAACATAAAGGACAACTGGGGAAACGGCAGGAGGGGAAAAACACAAACGCACATACAGGGTACCTGCATGCGTAACAGCTGTTTATACAGATATGCTTCAAATAATTGACATATGGTCTTAGAGATTTTCAAATAAATGTTACTATACAGCTCTGGAAAAAATTAAGAGACCACTGCATCTTTTTCTTTCCTTTCCAAAAAAGTCGAAATGGAAGGTTTTGAGTGAGGAACAGAAGGGTTAAAATCAAGAGACCACTGCAAATTGAACGCTTCTGTTCCCCACTCAAAACTTTCCTTTTCAACTTTTTTGGAAAGGAAAGAAAAAGTTGCAGTGGTCTCTTAATTTTTTCCAGAGCTGTATATAGCCATTTCTCATGTTTATGAGGACGCATTTTGAACATTTGAAATGTAGGCGAAAGTAGGGCCATGATGGGCAGACTAGATTACAACCCTATTTCAACATTGATGGACGTCCTTTGTTCAACGGGATGTGTTTCATCTTCCCTTCCACTCTTCTCCCTTGGGGAAAACAATCACACATTTTTGTTTTGGAGGTGTATGCCAAACAGACAAGCTGCTGCATTCTCACTAGCCAATGCCTCCAAATGCTTTTAGATTTTTTAGAATGTAGTGAATGAGTAACCCTAGCCACCCCTAGAAAAAAAAGAGACATTATTGTGATGCAAGTGACTGAAATGCTTACAATCTCCACTTAAAAATAATTGTTAGATCAATCTGACCATTAATCCAAAGGATGCTAATCAAATCCCTGAACTGGCCAGGTAAAAAAATCTCCCATTAGATCCCTGAGCAAGGCTAGGAATGTGTTCAATTCAACATCCCTAGTAAAAAGGGTGACGAAAAACATCAGCATAATAAGCTGTTGACCAAGTCGGTCAAATTGTAATGTATTGGTATAGCATCTGTTTTATTTCTTAACTTCTCACAGAATCATTGTTTTACCTGAGAGTGTTTTATAAATCATCTGCCCTATGAATCGTAAAGATTAGAGAAATCAACAGTGATGTCCTTTTCGACTTTTTTGGAAAGGGAGAAAAAGGTGCAGTGGTCTCTTAATTTTTTCCGGAGCTGTAGAATCAAAGGACTAATCTTAAAGTAATTAAGCAACTTAATGCCTTACTTTCTACAGCAAGTTACTAAGTAACGTAACTGGTTACTTTATAGGAACTGTAACTAGTAACTGTAATTTCTTACTTTCAAAAGTAACGTTCCCCAACAATGGACATCAATAATATATCTAGTGTAATAACATTTATTTCATTATTAATCAATTATTCAATTATTTTATTATTTCAAATTATCTTATCTCTAATACTAATAGACACAGTGACTTTGGGTACAGATCTAATCTCTAACTATATAGATAATTTAGATAATTTATGATATTATAATCTATTAATCTGCAAAACTGTATTTCTGTTATAGGGGCGTTTGTGATCTGCTGGACACCAGGCCTGGTGGTGCTGCTGCTCGACGGCCTCCAGTGCCAGCAATGTGAGGTGATGCTCTTCAAGCGCTGGCTACTCCTGCTGGCTGTGCTCAACTCCGTCATGAACCCAATCATCTACTCCTACAAGGATGAGGAAATGTGGACCACATTCAAGAACCTACTACGCTGTGTGGGCAATGGCACCCGTCGCCAACGCTCATCCAATGCCAATGCTCGGCCCCTCAACTCCAGCCAGGATGTGGGTACAACGACACAGATCTATGAAGATAAGGAAACCTCCAGGGGGTCAGATGTCCTGGGATGCTTAAAACCTGAGGGAAGTGGGTCTTCATTTGTGTGGGTGCCTGTAAATGGATGTAGATCAACATAATGTGAAAAGACACTCATGCATTGTCCATTGCTATATTCACAGTAGCTGACCAACTCAAAAGAACACTTGAATTGGGTCCTGCCTTACAGGAGGATTCATTGAAGTCCACCCCCATTTTGCTATGATAGAAGTACACTAAGGGAGGCACTACAGTATGTAAAAATGCTGGAAGAAAAATGTTATGGTATGAGATATATAATGGTATAGTGGAAATATTTCCACTTTTTAGCTCAGTACCTCTATTACCTGAAAGAGATGCTGATGCTTATGGAAAAAAAAATATATAATTTGACTGTTCACCCATTTCGGGATTACCTATTATTTCAAAAGATGTCTTCAAGGTGGTCATTTTTTGAGGTTCTTTCTCATAGTGAAAGACACGTACATAAGTTGTCCTTTAAACATTGTAGGATACAGTATTTGCCTGCCTCACCATTCTTGATAGATAAGGCGGGCAAACTGTATATTGTGCATGAGCAGAAGTGTTTTTATTGGGCTTGACACAGCTTGAATGCAAATTCAGGTTCTTTGCTGTTATTCTGGCTGCTGAATATTTACTAAAATGAATGGTGACATTCTTCATAAAAAAAAAAGACCAGATTGAATGAAAAGTTGAGAAAGCATGAATTTGCTTGTCAAATTGTGAAATCTGAAAAAGTTATTTCTACTAGTAAATGTGTATTCATGATTTTTTGACATCCCATAGACTTTTCTAAATGTTATTGTGTTACAAAACAGGCTGGAAGATGAATCTTCTCCCAAGTCCAGGGCTCTTGCTTCAGCATGTTTTCTTCCAGCATCTCTCTGTACTTTGCTACATCCACAAACTTTCCTTTAGAAATTCCTTTAGAAATTCCAGGGAATATTCAACGCCTTGGATTTTCTTTTTATCCTACACCTGATTGATGCTTTTATGGGAGCTCCCAGAGACAGGTATAAAACCTGAAAACATGTGAAAACCCTTGCACATTGCACACAGGCATACTCCATTCCAGTAATTACAAGGGATGAATACTTATGCAATCAATTAATCAATCAATCTTTTCTATTTAATATTTATCATTAATTTAGAACAACTGAAGATTTTATTTTTCACTTTGAAGTTATGGACGTCTGTGTTTATCACATGGCTAAATCACATGGCCTAATTAAATTAATCTTGATTTCAAAGTTCAGTGGGGGTGAAAACTTTTGAGAGCCAATGTAAGCAGGATAAACGTGTCTATTAATGCTGGGCCTTTCGGTATAGAATAAAGAGGAAGTCTATACTTCTGGATTCTACTTCGAAATTCGCCTGTTCTAGATTGGGTGGAGGAGATGTATTTTTATGAAACCAATGAATCATTGCTTACATTAGTAAGTAGTACATTAAAGTGGAACTGACAGCATCTTAAGTACTTTGCAAATATTTAGCTAAATGATTTTCATTATGTATGTAAAATATTTAATATTATTCATGTTGCAAAACCAGCTTTGTTTGAGGTTTTAAAAATAGGTTCTGTTTGACTAAAAATTCCATGACATAGAATATGGTATTGTTGGTTGAATATATTGATACTGTACAATAAATGATTCATATAATTCAATATATTACCATGTAGTCAAATAAATAGGTATCAGGTTCTAAATCAATTGCTGTTGCCTCCATCTATTTGGTACTATGCATACTTTCAGTTTAAATGATTCTGGGGGGTTTTATTCCAAAATGACACCATATGGCTTGGAATGGCCACCCAGTTAATCTAATAATGGCTAAGAGATCATCAATCAGTGATATCAGCTATTCATCCATTTTATAGAATAGGCTACAGTATACAGATGTCGCTCATCTAATTGCAGTGTTTTCTTACTGGGGTAACATGAGGTAGATTGCATCAACAAGCTGTAAATTGCCTCAAGCTGTGATTGCACTATTCCAAACACACGGGGGAGCTAGAATGCTGAAAATGCTATTAGTTTTCAAAAACAAGTGCACACAATGTTCTCCTAACGTAACAGGTTGAATTTAAAAGCGAAATGCAACTTCATCACTGATATAATTACAAAATGTTTTTATAAAGAAATACACCAGTAGCCTACAAAGAAATAAATACTATTTGTTTAAACACAAATTATCTTAAGAAATAATAAAACACAAAGCAGAGCATTTTGTTAAGATTATAGTTTTGAAGTACCGTATGGTAAGAAAACGCATCTTATGAAAATTCGCGAATTTACTTGAAAACCGGCAATAGGCTGTATACTCTCCTTACTTGTCAGACGAAAACCAAAGATAGCCTAATGACAGAACTTTTTACAAATACAGTCCCTTATTCCCAGATAATTAAAGTATTACCTTTGAAGTACAATATTTTTTTATTTTCATCTTGTTTTGATGATGTAGATGGTAAAATAGATGAAATTATCAAACAAAATATAGAAATAGAAAACAGTAATTTTATGAATTTGATTACTAAGGCTAGGAATACACCTATTTAGGAAGAGGATGCATCTTTCAAAACAGTATTGTGACGGCTGCTCTGCATGGCGCTGCTCTATCTTGCCGGTGTGCGAACTACCGGCAGGGGCAGATGGCAGCAGCACACCCATCACGCGCACAAACACACACTTGTTTTGAGTTAGTTATTATGATGTCTATATTAAGTTCGAAAATGACGCCATGGAGATGTATATCAAGGATACAATGGAGCAGGGACACATCCGCCACTGCGTCAGCAAGCTTCTTCATCAAGAAAAAGGACGGGGGGCTTGTATTGACTACCAGGGGCTGAACAACATCACGATCAAGTACAGGTACCTGATGCCCTTCGTCCCATCAGCCATCGAACAGCTGAGGGGGGCACGCTTCTTCACTAAACTTGACCTCCGGAGCATCTACAAACTGGTGCAGATCCGGGAGGGAGACAAGTGGAAGAAAGCCTTCAGCACAGCGTCGGGCCACAATGAGTATTTTGGTCATGCCATACGGGCTGGCCAATGCACCTGCTGTGTTACAGTCCTTCCTCAATGAGGTGTTCCGGGATATGTTGGGGAGGTATCTGGTAGTTTACATCGACGATATCCTGGTGTACTCCTCAACATCCCCGGAGCATGTGGCCCACATCCGTGCTGTCCTATAACATATACTAAACCACTCACTGTACGTGATAGGCGAGAAGTGCTTATTCCACCAAGCCCACCGTCTCCTTCATGGGGTAACGCATCGCTCCCGAGGGCATCCAGATGAAGGAGCTGAAGGTGGAGGCAGTGAGGTCATGGCCAGTCCCGAAGACCATCAACTAACTACAGACCTTCATCGGATTTGCCAACTTCTACTGCCGGTTCATCAGGGGATTCAGCACCATCGCCGCGCCACATGTTGTTGCTGAAAGGCCGACCATAGCGCCTCCACTGGACCCCAGAGGCAGAGAAGGCCTTCCTCAACCTGAAGGGCAGATTCACAACCGCTCCCCTGCTACGTCACCCAGACCCGCTCAAGCCCTTCACGGTCGAGGTGGACACATCCATAGTCGGGGTGGTCCTCTCCCAGCAGCACGGGACTCCACCCCTATGCACACTTCTCCAGAAACTGACTGCTGTGGAGAGGAACTTAAACATGGGTGACTGTGAGCTACTGGCGGTGAAGTTGGCCCTGGAGGAGTGGAGACATTTGCTCGAGGGTGCCCGGGAGCCATTCACAGTCCTGACGGACCACCGGAATTTAGAACACATCAGGGCTACGTGGTACCTGAACTCCCACCAGGCCAGATGCACCCTGTTCTTCAAGAGTTTCCAGTTCACCCTAACATACCGCCCAGGTACGAAGAATGTCAGGGTGGATGCACTCTCCCGCCTGCATGACCGGGAAGCAGAACTACCGGAGGACATGCCCATCTTGCCCACTTCCTGTATCATGGGTACTGTTTCCTGGGACACTAATGCAGACATTCAACTATCACCTGATGGCCTTGGTGTATCACCTAACGCTCCGGTTTTGGAGCACCTTCAGGAGTATAGAAAGTACAGTAGAACACAGTTCAATTGATTAATGTGGATGGGTTAATTATAAAGAATAAAATTCTAACTTCGTATGTCATGGGCACATGGGTTATCGTTACTTTTCCAGGGAATTATTACCTAGTACGCTGCTTTCTTCTGGTCCCATGAGGCTGTTTTACACATTCGGGCAGAGGATTTTGGTGAGGCAGAGACTTACTGTTGTCTTAGGGGACCCTGGTGTCAACAGGCATTCTATGTGGGCTATCCTGTCTCCCTTGCAAAGTGTGGTTTACTAATGGAGGAGAGGCAGCTCGTCTGCTTCTAACCTCTGGTTTCAATTGAATTGTAAATTCGGGTATGAGTATGACGAGTGTTGGTTCTCCCTTTTTTCCTACAGGCCCATCGCACCTGGATACTTTGACCAATGAGAGCACCCTGCTCGCTTTTTGAGGTAGAAAATGATGAAAGACATGCACACAGAGTAAAACATGTGAGGGAAATCTAGCCTTTTATGTAATTGTAATGTATAGGAGACAGAGAGCCTCCATTTTCCCTAATAATTGGTGTGGAGAATATATATGAGTGTAGGGTGTTTTGACAAAGACCTGTTTTAGGGGAGTACCCCTGTGGGAGCCATTCTTTGTTAATAGCTAAATTCAGTCCTCTTGCTATACATTGTCGATGTGGGCTCCCACTAAGGTCCCTGCTAGGTCTATTCTTCCCCCTTTGGACTTTGCTTTCCCCAAAATGTGTTGTTGGAGTGTGTGGGTGAGTGGTGGAAGTGTTGAGGTGCAGTGTAAGGGTGCAGTGTAAGTGCGTCTACGTGTGGTGACATCTGGTTTCTTTGATTGTTCGGCTGTCAGAGTCAATTTTCCAGGCCCGCCCTTAGCCTTCCCTGTGGATTCTAAAGTCCACAGAAATCCCACCAGTAGGCTGACCAAGATTGCAGCTATCGTACCGAGGTAGCAGAGGAGGAGGTCACCTTATTTTCCTGCTCTCGTGTTCATCCGCCAGTTTTGTCTTTCTTTGAGTCCAGGCAGGACTCCTGATGTATGTCCTCCTGCGCTGGAGGGTTGTGGTCTGGTCGGCAGTGGTTAGCCTGGATCCATGTGTCCTTTCCTAAGATGTTGAGCTGGCATGTTGTTCATTGGGGCCAACTGCTTAGGCCCGCTGTCAATCAGTTGTTGCTTCCTTCTGCGGCAGATCAGTTATCTTTACTGCTGTTTTCCAGGTTGGCAGGAATTGTTTGGGCTTCGGAGTCCTTCCAATTTCTTCTGGTAGAATTTTCGTTTCAGCCATTCAATATATCTTTACCCTCCCAATTTTAACTTTACTCCCCTTGGATTTTAATTTAGCTAGTACATACTAGTTTTGACTTCCCGCTCCCTTTGACCTGATATTGCACAACCACTATCCCAATACATGTCAAAGTCTAAATTTAATTTACTCCCCAGTCCTCTCCCTTTAACTGGCATATAGTCCTGTTGTTGTCCTCGTCCAGCGACATTGACCCAAAAGGCCTCTTTGCCTCAGTCTTGATGCTGTACACGCACAGTCTCATCCCCTTCTGTAGTAAGTGACTCCGTCTCAGATCTGTTGCTGTTGGGCACAAGGCTCAAGGTTCAATTTCAAGTTGTGTTGTTCTGTCTCACCGTTGGATTGGAGATGTGTTCCAGACATAACAAGGAGGTCAGGCCTTCCGCCTTTCATGAACAATATGTCCGTTATGCCACAAATATGTTTCTGGAACTCAAAAGGTGCCAAAGGTAAAGGTTGCAGGAGGTTTCACTTCACATGATTGTTCCCAATTCATCTCCATGCATTGAGCTAGAGGTCTGCCACCGTCCTTATAGGAAAAAGGACAAGACAAAACACTGCATCAGTTTAATCATTCTCCTGGGCCCTAGCAAACAGGCAACAACAATACTAAAAATTACACTGAACTATTAAAGAGATGGTGGGACCATTACTTAAATGTCAGAAGCAAAAATGTTTCAGTCATGTGAAAAGATCACAAGTCACACCAACTTAAAACAACTATGAATTAAGATTTGAAATAACATGAAATAAAAAAAATAAAACATTTAAATGTAGTGAATTTGGCAGTTTATCTAATTAAGTTGTTTAAATCTGTTGTAGAGATATTGTTCACTGGTCAGTACAGCGAGGGAAAAAAATATTTGATCCCCTGCTGATTTTGTACGTTTGCTCACTGACAAAGAAATTATCGGTCTATAATTTTAATGGTAGGTTTATTTGAACAGTGAGAGACAGAGTAACAACAAAAAATCCAGAAAAACGCAGGTCAAAAATGTTATAAATTGGTTTGCATTTTAATGAGTGAAATAAGTATTTGATACCCTCTCAATCAGAAAGATTTCTGGCTCCCAGGTGTCTTTTATACAGGTAACGAGCTAAGATTACGAGCACACTCTTAAAGGGAGTGCTCCGAATCTCAGCTTGTTACCTGTATAAAAGACACCTGTCCACAGAAGCAATCAATCAATCAGATTCCAAACTCTCCACCATGGCCAAGACCAAAGAGCTGTCCAAGGATGTCAGGGACAAGATTGTAGACCTACACAAGGCTGGAATGGGCTACAAGATCATCGCCAAGCAGCTTGGTGAGAAGGTGACAACAGTTGGTGCGATTATTCGCAAATGGAAGAAACACAAAAGAACTGTCAATCTCCCTCGGTCTGGGGCTCCATGCAAGATCTCACCTCGTGGAGTTGCTATGATCATGAGAACGGTGAGGAATCAGCCCAGAACTACACGGGAGGATCTTGTTAATGATCTCAAGGCAGCTGGGACCATAGTCACCAAGAAAACAATTGGTAACACACTACGCCGTGAAGGACTGAAATCCTGCAGCGCCCGCAAGGTCCCCCTGCTCAAGAAAGCACATGTACAGGCCCGTCTGAAGTTTGCCAATGAACATCTGAATGATTCAGAGGAGAACTGGGTGGAAGTGTTGTGGTCAGATGACACCAAAATTGAGCTCTTTGGCATCAACTCAACTCGCTGTGTTTGGAGGAGGAGGAATGCTACCTATGACCCCAAGAACACCATCCCCACCCTCAAACATGGAGGTGGAAACATTATGCTTTGGGGGTGTTTTTCTGCTAAGGGGACAGGACAACTTCACCGCATCAATGAGAACCTCCTTCCCTCAGCCAGGGCATTGAAAATGGGTAATGGATGGGTATTCCAGCATGACAATGACCCAAAACACACGGCCAAGGCAACAAAGGAGTGGCTCAAGAAGAAGCACATTAAAGTCCTGGAGCCTAGCCAGTCTCCAGACCTTAATCCCATAGAAAATCTGTGGAGGGAGCTGAAGGTTTGAGTTGCCAAATGCCAGCCTCGAAACCTTAATGATTTGGAGAAGATCTGCAAAGAGGAATGAGACAAAATCCCTCCTGAGATGTGTGCAAACCTGGTGGCCAACTACAAGAAACGTCGGACCTCTGTGATTGCCAACAAGGGTTTTGCCACCAAGTTCTAAGTTATGTTTTGCAGAGGGGTCGAATACTTATTTCACTCATTAAAATGCAAATCAATTTATAACATTTTTGCGTTTTTATGGATTTTTTTTGTTGTTATTTTGTCTCTCACTGTTCAAATAAACCAACTATTAAAATTATAGACTGATCATTCCTTTGTCAGTGGGCAAATGTACAAAATCAGCAGGGGATCAAATAATTTTTTCCCTCACTGTAGTTTCATATAACGAAGTAGAACATAGGAGAGGATTTTTAACATTTTTAACAGAGGGAGAATCATTTAATTTGTATACTTTCTAATTAGTTTAAACCTATATTCATAAACCAGAATTTAATCATAGAAGCAGTTAAATAAAATCAATAAATCAATGGCGGGAGGAATCTAGTATACTGCCGCCACCTCCCCCACACGGAAAGCAAATACAACATAAAATACATATATAATTTTTTTTTACCATATTTGGGAAACACTTAAAAATAACAAAATTTGGCCAATTTATGAATTTAAGAAAATGTAATTATTACATCTAGAACTAACAATGAACATTTTGAAAGTGTTGTTTGTATATTCACTGTGTGAGGACAAGTGGGCTGCATTTGTTTAGAGAATGTACTATAAGATTTCAGCAAAAACCCCATCCCAGGATTACACCTACGGAACCCTACAAGTCCTTGCCAGGACCAATCCACTAAAACCTGAGACCACTAAGGGAATAACCTAAAATGCATTTTGAATAAAGTTGAATGCATTCGCCATATATTCATCACATTCCACATGCATTCTGCATTGCAAAAATATACAGCTCTGGAAAAAATTAAGAGACCACTGCACCTTTTTCTTTCCTTTCCAAAAAAGTCAAAAAGGAAGGTTTTGAGTGAGGTTTGCAATTTGCAGTGGTCTCTTAATTTTGACCCTTCTGTTCCTCACTCAAAACCCTCCTTTTCAACTTTTTTGGAAAGGAAAGAAAAAGGTGCAGTGGTCTCTTAATTTTTCCGGAGCTGCATTTATGTTCCTTGTGGGTTTGGATGCAGCCCACCATTACCATGTTTATTCATTCATTTTTTTTTTTTATAGAGACTTGTAGAGGATATTTAGCCTAAATTGGGAACAACCAATTATCATTATGAATGCATCGCTTGTAGAAAACGTCTAGCTTAAATCGTGAATAACCGTTCTGCAAATGTCATCATGAACGTACCATGTCCCATCGACTCACTTCGAAATATAAGTCATAAACTTTGAAAATCACTGAAAATCCAGACATACCTGACAAATAGCACAAATAGCACTATAAGAAGTTAAAGAATAAGCAGGCTTGCAGTTAATTGTTAGTTTTGTTAAGCAGGCAGTTTGCAACACTTGGACATAACACAAACACATAACATTTAATTTACACACACAAAGACAATACATTTAACGATGGCCAGTTGATTCTTAACTTAAAAGTGAGTCTTGGTCACGTTTCATAATTTAGATGGGCTCAGTTGTCCAGGGAAGGAATTTTGTGTACACTGAGTTCTCCAATTAGAATTGTAAAGCAACCCCAGACTGCTATATTAATAGTGCACCACTTCTGACACCACTTCTAATTCCTTCAGAGTAAAATATTCAATCATAACTTTGTTTCACCATCAGGTAATAAGAGTCAAATAAGTTTCTCTCCTCCAATACCCAAAAGAAACGTTATCTGTCGTTTCAATATAACTTCCCTTCGGGGCACAGAACTGAAACTTCCCTGTACTGGCCATCGTACTTGTTGGGAATCTCAAATCCAAGGAGGGATCTGGGATTTCTCAACTCAAAAAGCGACCGGTATATATTTATGTTTGTGTTAATTTAGTTTAAATAATTATCTGATATTTGACAGCCATCGATATATTCTACATATAATTGAACTAGCTTGCACCCTGACACTACCAATCTTTCCAAATGGCTTCACCGTTTTGATAAATTCCAGCACAAGTGGCTGTTTGTATTATGTTCGAAAGCTCTACGTGTACCCTTTGTATTTCATAGATATAAGACTCAATTTCGTTGTCTGGGCCTTGCACTGCTTTTAACCCAGTCGGAACCAAATTTAGTGCAGTTTTTAAGTAGAATGGAACCAGAGTGCTAGTAACAAAGACCGTATAGGGTGATCTCTCATGTGTTTAATCAGCTACTACCACACATTGAATATTTATAAACATGTAATTAAATGGTAATAATAAGAATGGCCATATAGCCAAGATAGCCAATAGCTCTAAGTTTCTTTCCTAACATTACCCAAAAGAAAGATCCGTCTTTTCAACCAAAAAAACAACCAAAAACAACAGCCCGAATTTCTTCCTAATATGAAAAACCAATAAAAACCAATAAGAAATGATCTGTATTCTGAGTGAAAATCACCAGCATATATGGCGTATGTATGGCAATAGCTGCCCCAGTGCTTATTTGGAGGTTATAGGAAATGTCATTGATCGATAAAGCATTTGTGAAGTACAACACATTTCTAGTCAGTAATTTTGTCATTTCAGTTCTGAAACACTGGTTATGCTGGACTTCCCTCAAACGAACACTAGAAAGCGCCAAAGAAGAATAGGGAGCCGTGACAGAACCTTTTTAAGTTAAAATGTCCGGCTATTTCCTTATGTTATAATAAGAAAATATGTTGAACAAAGTCAATGGATTATAGTGAATTATTTATAGTCTAACCAGAGGATTTATGGCATATGCCTGTTGCTAATGTCTTTCATCAGAACACAGATCAAAGAAAACAAGTATGGTCGGGCATTTTAGGTAAAAATTCACAATTGAAATAAGAAACACAACCCAATCACTAATTTTATTGAGCACACATACACATTCACACACACATCAAACTGTTCTTCCTGAGCACACACAGAATTGGGAAACAATCCATGCATCCACTTTTCAATCGCTCACTCATTGAAACACCCATTCAATGCCGGCCATTCAAACATCTCTTTACATTATAGAGATTTTCTTTAAGCCCCTCACTTAAATACTATAGTGGTTCTTGGGTATCCTCAACATAGGGTCTCATGGATATAACAGATTTTCATTTACCAATTTCTCCTAATTTGGGACCAGCCTTGGCTTGGCACATAGGGATTTGTCAATCACCGCTACAGAAACCCACCAAGGGGAGTAATGCGCCCCCAAAGTCCTACACCCTTGACCAACAATGAGTATTTCTCTGGAGTATCGGGTCTCGCACACCTATCTGAACCAGTCGGGTTCCCTCACGTATAGGATCTTGGGAATCTAATTAGATATTCTCTCACATTAGGAACGTGGGATCTTGAGAAAATCGAATTGGCTATACTACTGGCATATATTATGTTTTAATATCACTGTTAATGATCACTTCTTCTTAGTTTCAATCTTGTCTTTCTGTTTTTAACTTCTTATCGAAGGCTTTTTCTAGATTTTATATGAATACAAGTTTACATTATGACAACAAGACAAGACAACAATAAAACATGTAACATCCATAATCAACTGTTATTTTGCATACATAAACTGGACTTTGTCACTCCCTACTCTGGTGCAAACAATTCAACTCTCAAAACAGACTGATATGAACTATTGCGAAATTTCAAAAGGTTTCACTGACCTCTATTGTGCATGTAGTTCAGTCAGCCGGAGAGAATTGAAAAGCAAACACCGTTGTTGTGAAGATATTGAAGTCCCATCGCGGGTGCCAAATTGTGGAAAATGGAAAAATGTTCGCAATTTATTATGAAAAGCGACTCAACATTCGTTTGTATAACAGTTGATTATTTCAGTTTAATTATGTGGATCCACGGGAACAATTCAAAACAGAGACTGAGTACAAAACAGAGACTGAGTACAAGTACAATTAACAATTGTTCTGATCATACATTATTGCTTTCACCTCTGTATACCCCTCCTTGTCAGCCCCCAAAATATTATCCCTTATGCTATAAGATACATACAAAAACCCATACTAATAGGAAAACAAGATAGGACCCTACACTGTCATGGCAACCATAGTTCTAGGTCAGAGTAAACAGACCTCCTGATCTGAGCTACTCCTAGTCTCTGTTCTGCCAAATTGGAAGCAACAGGGGAGACACAGTCAACTTCACCTTGGAGCCATCTGTAGCTGGGCCATAGATAAGATAGGTTTGAGGTAGGTTTATAAGATAAACCTATAAGATAGGTTTTTCTGTTGTTGAAAAATGAATATGAATTTGTTTTCTTTTCATTATTTGAGGTCTGAAAACAATGCATCTTTTTTTGGTTATTTTGACCAGTTGTTATTTTCTACAAATAAATACTCTAAATGACAATATTTTTATTTGGAATTTGGGAGTAAAGTTGTCAGTAGTTTATAGAATAAAACAAAACTGTTCATTTTACTCAAACACATACCTATGAATAGTAAAACCAGAGAAACTGATAATTTTGCAGTGGTCTCTTAATTTTTTCCAGAGCTGTTTATAGAGGTAGGTAGACGTGGTCTATATTTTCAGTTGTCCAATTTATCATTTTGCCATAATGTAATGCACACAAAGTGTATGGATGCATTTGTTTTAAAGTTGTCAGACATTTTGTCCGCCATCTTGCAATGTATCTCTTATTCCTGATCATTTATGAGATACCTGTTTGCCAATGGGCAGGTCAATCGGACTTATTGTTCATTTTAAGTTATTTTGTATGTTTTGCCAAATTTCCACTGTGCAGAAAAATCGAAGATGGTGGACTTTGTGGGTTCTTGGGGTTTTTTTGTTCATCATGAGAAATGAGTACACAAAGAATCAGCATTCTAGGTCAATCGGGTTGGAAATGGCACCATTGTGAAAAAAACAGAATGTGGGTTTGGCCTGTGGCGCCCCCTGTTGGAGGAATCGGGTTGGGTCTCTTTGTTTGTAGGTATACGTGGCCTATATTTTCAGTGGTCTAATTTATATAATTTTGCCATGATATAATGCACACATGAGGTGTGCGGATGCATTTGTTTTTCACTGGTAAGCCATTTTGTCTGCCATCTTGCAATGTATCTCTGATTCCTTATCACCCTATTGGGCGGCATGTATGAGACACTTGTAAGCCAGAGGGCAGGTCAATCGGACTTATAAAAAATTACTTAAAATCAACAATATTTTTTGCCAAATTTTCACCATACAGAAAAATCTAACATGGCGGATTTTATGGGTTCTTGAGGTTTATTGTTCATCATGAGAAATAAGGAAGGTACACAAAGAATCAGCATTCTAGGTCAATCGGGGTGGATATGGCATCATTGTGAAATAACGGAATTTGGGCGTGGTCTGTGGTGCCCCCTATAAAGCAATTGGGTCGGATCTCTTTGTGGTAGGTATACGCAGTCTATATTTTCAGTGGTCCAATAACACAATAATACTAACAATAACAATAGGGTTTCTCCTACCGGAGAACCCCTAAATATAGTTGCAAGCAACCATGGGACGGGGTTCTCCTGTGACATGGTGAACATGGGGATGAAACAATATAAACATTGTAAGCATACGACTATGGAGTTAGATGTCTCAATATTCGTAAATATATCTAGAAAATCAGTGCCATCACAACTCACAAATAAAAATAGGATTTGTAAATGTGGGAAAAAAAATTGTAAATAAAAACATTATCTGTAAATATGTAAACATGTTTCACAAATATAAATAACATTTGTGAATATGTAAAAACATATTTCACAAATAAAACACAAATCTGTAAAACATTTACAACTGTTGCTTAACATTTATAAGTGTTGACTTACATTTACACATCATAAGTTTATTTACGGATATTCATTTTATATTTACACATTTTTGAGACACATTTTCCTTCCGTCGACAAGTTCTCGTGTGCGTGGTTTTGATCAGAGGGCTCTGTTGGTGGGACTTATGGAATATCCGGACTGGAGCCTTGTAAATTGGAGTCTATAGCCTAGGTAGCTAGGACACGTTTTTCCTGAAATTTGAGTACAACGTTTATTTGTATAACAATATTTAACTGCATCACGAATGTGTAATACAACGCCGAGCGTGTTTTCGACTTCAGGCAACTAACTTAAGCACAGTTAGTTATGTCAGCCTACATCTGGTTGGCTAGCTAGCCAGCTAGTAGGCTACTGCAGCTTAACTAAAGTAATGAAGGTATCTAACCTAGGGTTGCCACCCGTCCTGTATAATACGGTATCGTCCCGTATTGAAAAATAAAATGCACTGTTCCTTACAGATTCAATATGGGAAGCGATTTGTTTCGTGCACACCCTATTTTACTTGGATTGACACGAAAAATAATAAAACCAATAGAGTTTCATGAAACAAAGCGGAGAAGTATTTAATCAGAATGACAGGCGAGTTGTCTGTCACTGAACGTCATCGTTGCCCTGGTTACGGAGTCTCCCGGATACACAAGTTGACAGGTCTATAAGCAGAAGATACGACCCTCCTCACGCACGAGATGTGTGTGTTTGTGTGAGAGAAATTTAACCAATATCCCACTTGGAGTAAAGTCAAGTCACTTTTATTTATATAGCACATTTAAAAACAACAGGAGTTGACCCAAAGTGCTTTACAGTCGTGGCAGATGGATTAACATCTGCCTCAAATCAGGTATACGTGCAGGCGCTAGAACAAACGTTTTAGACGGGCTTTTGATTACAATGGACGGGCACATTTGTCTTACTTATCAACATAGAATATTAGCTAAAGCACGACGGACGGAAAACAGTCTTTGCATACATGGCTTGCTGAGGCTATATACTAGCAAAATACACAGCTGTCAATCAAATTTGACATCACTTAAAGAACATCTTCGATCGCATTTGCAGATGAAGGCAAGAGAGCTAGCCTACATTCCCAACAGTAATTAATGAAGTACAGTACTGGGAAGCATCTTACCCAAACTATTTTTGGGGGGCAAAGAATTCTTGCTGGGAGGCAATGCCCCTGTGCCACCTGGTCTGTATACATGATTAAAGGAATTATACATAAAAGGCAACAATACATAATATAATACAATAGTACATATAATACATAGAGGGCAAGACTAAAATGGAAAACACTTAAGACAACAAAAATTATGTAAAATCAAAGTAATACAATAAGAAGTTAAGAGAAATCAAATAAAACCAACAACAGATTAAAACACAGTAAGAGGACGTTAAAAATAAGTAGAGAGTGGAGTTGACAAAAACCAAGGGACAACGTCAGACTGAACTAAAAGCAAGAGAAAAAAGATGTCTTTAAATTTGATTTAAAATTGTCAATGGTGTAACAGGAATTAATGTGGGATGGGAGACTATTCCAGAGCATGGGAGCAGCAACAGACAAAACTAGGCTACATCATCCTTCCTTGAGGGTGGGTTCTTGCTTCTTCCAAATATACCAAATAGTTTATTTTGAAAGACCAAACATCTTGCCCATGTCTATGATCTGATGTTTTAATCCTTAATATACAGTATCTCACAAATGAGTACACCCCTCACATTTTTGCAAATATTTGATTATATCTTGTCATGTGACAACACTGAGGAAATGATACTTTGCTAAAATGTAAAGTAGTGAGTGTACAGCTTGCATAACGGTGTAAATTTGCTGGCCCCCCAAAATAACTCAACACACAGCCATTAATGTCTAAACCGCTGGCAACAAAAGTGAGTACACCCCTGAGTGAAAATGTTCAAATTGGGCTCAAATAGCCATTTTCCCTCCCCGCTGTCATGTAACTCGTTAGTGTTACAAGGTCTCAGGTGTGAATGGGGAGCAGGTGTGTTAAATTTGGTGTTATCGCTCTCACACTCCCTCATACTGGTCACTGGAAGTTCAACATGGCACCTCATGGCAAAGAACTCTCTGAGGATCTAAAAAAAAGAATTGTTGCTCTACATAAAGATGGCCTAAGCTATAAGAAGATTGCCAAGACCCTGAAACTGAGCTGCAGCACGGTGGCCAAGACCATACAGCGGTTTAACAGGACAGGTTCCACTTAGAACAGGCCTCGCCATGGTCGACCAAAGAAGTTGAGTGCACATGCTCAGCGTCATATCCAGAGGTTGTCTTTGGGAAACAGACGTATGAGTGCTGCCAGCATTGCTGCAGAGGTTGAAGGGTTGGGGGGTCAGCCTGTCAGTGCTCAGACCATATGCCGCACACTGCATCAAATTGGTCTGCATGGCAGTCGTCCCACAAGGAAGCCTCTTGTAAAGATGATGCACAAGAAAGCCCGCAAACAGTTTGCTGAAGACAAGCAGACTATGGACATGGATTACTGGAACCATGTCCTGTGGTCTGATGTGACCAAGATAAACTTATTTGGTTCAGATGGTGTCTAGCATGTGTGGCAGCAACCAGGTGAGGAGTACAAAGACAAGTGTGTCTTGCCTACAGTCAAGCATGGTGGTGGGAGTGTCATGGTCTGGGGCTGCATGAGTGCTGCCGGCACTGGGGAGCTACAGTTCATTGAGGAAACCATGAATGCCAACATGTACTGTGACCTACTGAAGCAGAGCATGATCCCCTCCCTTCCGAGACTGGGCCGCAGGGCAGTATTTTAACATGATAACGACCCCAAACACACCTCCAAGACGACCACTGCCTTGCTAAAGAAGCAGTGTGTAAAGGTGATGGACTGGCCAAGCATGTCTCCAGACCTAAACCCTATTGAGCATCTGTGGAGCATCCTCAAACGGAAGGTGGAGGAGCGCAAGTTCTCTAACATCCACCAGCTCTGTGATGTCGTCATGGAGGAGTGGAAGAGAACTCTAGTGGCAACCTGTGAAGCTCTGGTGAACAAGAGGCAGTGGCAGTGCTGGAAAATAATGGTGGCCACACAAAATATTGACACTTTGGGCCCAATTTGGACATTTTCACTTAGGGGTGTACTCACTTTTGTTGCCAGCGGTTTAGACATTAA